>CAAKMY010091820.1:4968-18241 GCA_901111285.1 Corrigiola litoralis | reverse complement strand
GGTGGGGTGGGGGGGGGGGGGGGGGGGGGGGGGGGGAGGTTGGTCGCGGGGGAATTGGATCTTCTTTTCTCGGTTGTCAACAATATAATCATGCAAATTCTAAGGGAATAGGAAGAAAGAATTACATCGTAATAAAATCTAATTTAATTTACAAACTACAGTATAATGCATGCTCTGAAATCTGAATCATTCACACTGCAACAACCTCTTTAACTTTCCTAATGTAGATGAACCATTTTCTGTTGGCTGGAAATTTGGATTTAATTGCGCTAAAATATGTTTCGGTTTGTTCACAATGCGTCAATGGCATTGCTCATTTTCTCTGGGACTGCTTCAGGAATCTAACTAGCCAGCGGTTAACTAGAAATATTTTGTAACAATGCTGTAAACTACTAACTGCATCCAACAATTTTTCCAGTAACCTTGTGCAGTGTTGCTGGTAGAATCCTATATATGAGTTGGCTACTGTCATAACTAACTCGCATATTCAGACAATTTTCTTAAGCACTTATCTTTACTCTTAACATAACTCTCATATTCGGGAGGGTTTTCTTTGCAATCCCCAGCTGCTTGTGTTGAAAGTTGTTTTATCCAACTACACAATATATGACCAGCTTCTTGGACCTCACGAAGTCTTTGTGATGGTTTTCAAATGTTATTATGTTGAGGTTGCCTGTGAAAAGTTGGCACAAGAGCTCAATTAATATTCGCAAGGTCAGTGGATTTCTTCAATGCCTATTCACTTTAAGAACACACCTCATGCTGACGGGAATACATATATATATTTTTTTTTATCTGAATTATGGAAAAAAAAGAAAAATTAAGTCCAGGTATACTTACTTTGTGTTGTGACATGCATGAACTAGGCTAAAGACTGAGATTTTCCTTATATGAGATAAGCAATGAATAAGCTCGTGTGAGTCTTTAAAATCTGAACAGTCCTCACACCTGTTTTGGGAGTCATTTAGCTAGGTTGCTTTAAAGCATGGCATGACTTCTGCTTGAAGCTAGAGTCTATGGTAAACATTCGGGTTAAGTGCATTGAAGTGATGAAGGAAGCAGCAAATAGTTTAGAGTATTGTATGATCTGCAAAGTTACTGCACATTGAGCTTAAAGAGTATTGAACCATAACATCTTGTATCTTGAGTTTGTCTTGTCCACAACAAAATTTCTCTGTAAAAGAAAACTGGAAAAAAAAAAAGAAAAACAAGTTAAGCATTCTCAACTACAACAATAGTGGCTGGTGCCTGGTATACCTATGTTACATTTGCGTAGGATATACTGATATAGTTTATTTAGGAAAAACAAATTTGTTTTGAGGGAAACAGGGCGAGGAGGAGCAATTTATTCCATTATCAAAAGACGCCAAGGCTATAATTCGTAGCGGAAAATTTTACAAATATCTGCTCCATATCATTGTGGGAGCAATTCTAGCTGCAAAATGCGCAGATGTACTACCAGCTTGATTAAATTGGGAACAAAGAGAAGTATTGAACATGAGATCAATATGACAAATATCGTCAAGAATCAAATCCAGCTGCTGCCTGCCAACACGGAAAGATTGAAGCAAATTAACCAAACTCAAATAATCATTTTCTCATACCCACCTCTTCATACTAACTAATTGACTATCTCTCACAACTTGTACACCAAAGCATGCCGCAGCATACTCGGCCAAATTGAAGACGCATCCGTTTGCATCGGCGCTTCCTCACAGAAACCAACTCAACCATACAAAGGAATTAAAGACCTTTAATTTGCGGCATAAGAAACATAAACCTGTACCAACTTGAGGTAGTCGCTCCATATGACATCTAAAAAGGGATATTTCTGATTGAAATAATCTCATTCTGCTAGCCGAAGCACACCATTTAAGCGTAAAGAAGCATAGGAAATCCTCCTTATTGACTTATCGAGATGACCCATAATCCAAACAACCATGTCCTTGAGGTAACACCTTGGAACACTTCGCATAAGATCATGAATTGGCCACCAGCCCAGAATTGTGCTGCCAGCAAACAGCGTGCACAATCGCTTCCTATTCATTGTGGCACATAAGTCATCTAGTACTCTGCACAATCCATCTTTTAAAGAAACTCATCATAACCGCAAGGGAGTACGTAAGCATTTAGCATAGCGCCTCGACGCCCCAGCATACCAAGCCGGCCAATAATTACTTTTGACATAATACAAGTATACAACTCGTCTATAATTACATGGTCCCCGAAAGAGTATGTCCTTTGACCACGTATGCTAAGACTATGTTTGGCACGCCATTTCAGGTAGTTTATAAGCTAATAATGACTTGTTTGACTGAAAAACACTTGTTTGACCAAAACCAGGGTTGTTTGGTAACTACATTTTCTTATTAGCTTATAAGTCTTTTTTAGCATATCAAAAATAAGTTAATCCAAGTAGCTTATAAAAAAAATAAGGTATTGGTCATAAATCTATTCCATTTATGTCCCTAAACTTTTTACCAAATAACAAGCATAACCCATTAAATGCTTAATATTATTTCCAAATATACATGTCTTTTTATGTCATTTTGTCAAATATCAGTTGCTTTTTCAACAATTGTACCAAACACTTCCATTAAAATCAGTCACCTTATCAGGTGTGAAATTTCAGCTACCCAATCAGGTAACTTATCAGTTTTCAGCCACCTTATCAGTTTTCAGTCACCTTATCAGTTTTCAGCTACCTTATCAGTCTATTTTGCCAAACATAGCCTAAGTGAAATACTCATCATATCCGTATCCGTGAACGACAGGTGCACCAAGTTCTTCTACATATAGATGTCTCTGAATCAATAAAATCACAATCTCTCATAGTTCAAACAGCTCTTGGTGTCAGGACCTTTACTGATGTCTCAACCGGGAGTCAAGCACACAGACACTAAAGAAGAGTATATGGTAGTTCCGTCTTTTTTGAAAGATTTTTTTGGACATTATGTGATACTCCCTCCGTCCCTCCATCTTTAAAAGGTTGTCAAAATTTTAGAATGTGAAAAATATATTTAAGGATAACCAAATTACTTCATTGTCTCCTTCCTGATTTTTGGAATCGTATGTTTCCTTAAAAAGATGATACTCCGTATATCACAAAGTAATTAGTGAGTTATTTATAACTTTTCAATCTTGACAACTTTTTTTTTTTTTTTGAACAACTAATGGTAAATATATTGAAATATTACATTTGATTGGCAAACTAGGTTGTCAGACATTTTCCACAACATTCTTTCGGCTTAAACCGATTCTTTCACCTTAAACCCGAAAAGTGAGTTTGATTTTATACACCTATAAAGTGGTAAATAACTCAATAATAAGACGAGTCTTATATACCCAAAATTATAAATACCTAGTACATCGAAGAAGAAATTATCTACTACCGAATCCAGGAGAAAGCCTAAGAGAGGACTATGCTAGGACCTTTTCCCATTGAAAAAATAAAAAATTTATACCAAGTGTACCCCATTATTTACACAATAAACTTTTGGTTTCTATTAACGCGGTCTTTTAGCAACACTTTGATCATCACTTTTGTATTTATAGATTAATGTTTTTTGATAAAACAATATATAAATAAGCAAATGTAAGAATTTGAGTTTGACATTATATTTCTTTCCACATTCTCGTAATTTTAGAATTGAATCCCAACAAAGGAATGCCAAGCTTATTTGGAAGGCATCTACTACTCAACACCTAATAAAAACTGAAACATTTTAAAACCTTCTCTCCGCCTGTTATTTGAACATATGCAAAAAAAATTGGACCATCATCTATAACTGACCAATACAGTCTTCCGTCCTTCCACCAACTTACCTCAATAACATCTACACTACATTAGTTTTAAACTTCAATTTGCACAACTGGAACTTTTCCAAGAAAAACAAAGCAAGATGCACAACTTCACACAAAGTTGTCATGAACATCGGCCTCCAAAAACTACAAGTATACATTTATGGTATTCTAGCAACCAAAAGCATACACAACTTCTATTCCAAGAAATACTTCTAAACCATATTTACTTCACTAACAGCCTGCCTCATTCATGTGTCATCAAGGTGACACAGTCTCAGGGCCTCATTATTCATTGTCGTGTTAGAAATCAGAACCAGAATGAAAAGAGACTAAATGGGCAGCTGAACATAAGCAATAAATATGGTACACAAATAAATGAAAAAAAGCAATGACTAAAAGACTGAAAGAGGGAAAGTACAATCCCATTGATAATCGAGAACTCTAGTAATTGTCTAACTGGGGAATGTGCAATTCCTTCACAGAAAAAAACAGCAGGCTGAGATGTGGCATGCACAGTTAAAGCCAACACCGTCATTTACGAAGATAGTAACCGCCTGATACCTGTTTTCTGCTCCTGAGTAAGCCTTGTCGGAAACTTGATGTTGAACTTTATTCTTAGGTTTCCTTTTCTTGAGGGTTCCTTTGGAATAGGCATTCCCTCTCCTTTAACCACCTCTTCATATGAAGGGCTAATGACAGAGGTGATAGGTATTGATAGAGTACGACCATCAAGGGTCGTTATCTGTGCAGTATAACCAGTCAGAGCTTCAACAAGTGAGATTTTTTGAGTGACAACAAGATCATTGCCATCCCTCTTGAATAAGCTGTGAGGCTTCTCATCAATGATGAAGACCAGGTCCGCTGGTATAACACCCCGCTGTTCATTTCCCTTTTCTGGAAAGGTGATTTTTGTGCCCTTCTTCCAACCTGGTTTTATCTCAATGGTCAGGATCTCCTCCACTGTGGCTGGCCTCCTACATAAAGAAAAAGAGAATTAACAACAACTTAAGAAACTCAGGACTATGTTCATTTGGCTTTTCATCCTTGGGGTATACAGACTAAACAGTGATAAAGCCTCATTGACTGCACAGAAACTCAAACTAACAATAGATAAAAGCCAGTAATGAGGTCAAACAATAGGCAATGACAAGAACAAAGCAGCAGGTTCTATGGAGGTCCAGATGTACCCACCGTGGCAGTTTTGCCCGTAAGAATAGGAAGATGGTTTCTGAGAGATAACTCACATAAACTAATAACCAGAAAAACATTTTCAGCACAGGTCAAATCCAACATCAGAAGACCAAATATGTGCACCAATCCAAAACCTAAATAACAAACATCACTGAAAAACACTAAACAGGCAGATCATCCTCCAAGCAGCAATATTCCTTCTCTTTCCATATTCTCTCATGTTCAATATATAAGAATATAGCAGAACAAAAAAACAAGATATTGCAACCTACGCGAGTACCCAAGCCTATAGTTGCTGATCCATAGTGTTTTTGTTTTATGAGTTAAGTTAAATAGAATTCTGTGGGCGCCCTCTCATATAGTGACTCCCAAGTTATAAAATATACACAATTTACCATAATATATTTTCCTGGCTCTTAAAACACTCCTTGAAGCTGAAGATGGAGGTCCCATTTTCGCTTTGGGTCAATTGGAAATAGCCTATTTGCAATAGCTCTTTAATATTCTAAGGGTATGAAAATGATGATGATGATGATGATGATATTTTCCTGGCTTTAGTCTGTTGAATAATGAGCCTGACCAACTCTGCCTCAGTTACAACTAGCTGCTGGAATATACAGTTGTTCCTTGCAATGATAAAGTATACACACATTGCGCCTAAAATGCTCAAAAAAGATCTGCCTTTTGTCGCACTAGCCACCTTTCTATTCTGCTTCCCACTATCTGGTAACTCCTTGCCAATTTAAGACAAGCAACCAAACTTGACAACCATATGAATAAGAAAAGAGGTCTTGGAGAGGTGAAATTCCTATGCACTAGTTTCTTCCAGGGGACTTGATGTAATGATCCCCTACTACTATGGTAAGGCTATGTTTAGAAAATGCTACCTAAAAGAACATCTGCCTTGCTCCACCTTCTAAGGAACTACAAGTCAATCCATCTAGGGGTTCCTCCACCAACTTCATGGACACTCTGCCACATGAAATACCTGGTTAGTATTCTACATCTTGCAATCACTTTCAGCCTACTCTGCAAATCAGTACCTAAAATTGACCTTTGCCTTTCACCATCCATGAGTCCGTGACAAATACAATTACTTGCCATTTATGCTGCAGAAAATATAGCCTAGAAAAAATGTGAACCTGATCTCCTAGCTACACAAACCAATAGCTATTTTTTTCCAATATCCCCAAAAGGATAACCCTACTCATATAACGGGGTAGGCGCTGCAGCATCTTGAAACATTTTCAGTCAGCTAAGGCAGTGGTCCATGTGCATCCATCAATGTTTTCAAATAAGATTACGCGCACACAGCCTAAACACACAAATAGAACCTCAATCCAAGGATACACTTGTCCTCTCACCCAGTATAAACTTCACATTCAGAAGTTATCTTTTAGTTTTCCCTAAAGAATCTTTAGTTCCTAAAAAACAAGCGTACAGCCCATGCAGCATTTCTATCATATTCCTTGCATAACATTACCAAACTATGTCCCGCACTACCTTCAAGAACGCTGCTGAAAACGTGAAGATCAGACAAAGATAAAAAGACAGACTGCATGGTCAAACAAGGGACAGCTATAGCCTAGTTTACTTTGCGTAAGAATGGCATTAAACACAGCATCAATGAAGACTCACATTTGTGATTGCTAATGTCGGATAAAGAACATGTATCTCTAAGGAAAAGACACGACAATTTGTGACAACCAACTTCAAAGAAGCTAAAAAAAGAGCATCACGTGAAAGAAACTTGTCTAATGCCTAAGCTCAGCAAATATACCACAACAAATACAATAAAAGTGGCAAGATGGCTCCGACATATATGACATATGTTCAATTCACCACCAGAAAATTCAATTGTAATAGATTGAATCCATAAGTTGTGCCAATTGTGCATGTCACCCCTTACCTCGTTATTCGACACAAACTTCACCAGTATGGGACGCACTGGCAAAATAAATAAGAGATTTTTTTTATCCGTCAGCCCTCTCTTCCTCTGCTTTTGTATCCTTACCCATACCTTTAAAATATGTAATCAGGACTGAAATAAGGTTGTAACAGAGCCCAAGTGTTGAGATTGGAATTGTAACTTCTAGGTCGTTGGTTTGTGGAAACCAAAGTCACAACTGCTTTTCATGGAGACAGTTAGCGCAAGTTCAACAAGAAATTCAATTTCATTAATTTAAGGGTTTTTTTGTTCAAAGATACCTTTTATATCTCGGTTGTTGCTAGCTGGTACCTTTATAAAACTTTTTTGCCCAAACTTACCTTTAAGTTGTCTTTTTTTGTTTGAAGGCACCACTTGACGGATTCTGTCAACTTAGTTAAAAATTCCGTTATAATTTCTCTCTAAGTCTAATTTATCCCCTAATTCATCATTACTTCACTCTAAGCCCACCCAATTTCTCTAAACACACTCTTGACCCCTCTTCTTCATATCATCCAATATTCTTCCTCCTTTATCATCCTCAACTCCCACCTCTCCCTCTTCTCCTCTCACTCCAACAAGCTCGTCCCCACCCTATATCTATAAGTATTCACAATCTGAACTTGCTCCTACTCATCCCCACCGCAAAAAGGAGGAGGGTCGGATACTTATCGGCGACTTTTAGTTGCAGCTCATGGTGAGGCAGAAGTAGAAAGGATTTCCCCCCATGTTCTCTCTCCTCCGAAATAGTAAAGCATTGGAGAGAGAAAATGGATATATGGAGAGGGAGTTGGTGAGGTGGTAGGAGGAGCGGAAGGGATGAGGGTAGAGGACCAAGGAGATCGTGTCGTCGGGATTGTGTTGGGGAGAAAGGGTCGATGGGGGAGAGGCGTTGGCGGAGGTTGCATTAGTGGCGGTGGTGATGAACATTATTATGGTAAGGGGAGTGGCGGTAGTGGTGGGGTCCATTTGGGTGGGGTAGGGGGTGGAGGATGTGTGGTTAATTAATTGGGTGGTGGGGAGGTGGAGAGTTTGTGGTGGTGAACTAGAGAGGTTGAACACTTAAGTGAAAATTGGTGAATAGTTTATGGTTGTGATAGGAGGGTGAAGAGTTTATGGTGGGAGATAAGTGAAAATGGGTGGGTTTAAAAGAAAATAATGATGAATTAGAGAGAAAATTAGGCTTAGAGAGCAATTGTTGACGGAGTTCCCAACTAAGTGGACAGAATCTGGCAAGTGGTGCCTTCAAACAAAAAAAAAGATGAGTTAAAGCTACGTTTTGACAAAAAAAAATTATAAAAGGTACCCGCTAGCAAAAACCGAGATATAAAAGGTACCTTTGAAGAAAGAAGACGAGGCAACAAAGGATCTCGTGACAAAAAAAAAAATTAATTAATGCAGTTATAGGACTATCAAGCCATAAAAACATGGCCCCTTTATAATTAAGATATAGGAAGATGGTGGTATATGCCGCTCAATGTGAATTCACATATATAATCAGTTCACACTTGAAAATAAGGCAAAGGCAGTATTTAAGGGTCGCCAAATAAGAAAATGTTGACTTGATCTGTTTTTCCTACGCCATATCACTTTTCCGGTCAAAATCTTGCCGGGAAGAGAATTGTACAGTTGATATAACTTATGGATCCAATTTGCTAGGATAGAAAGTGTGGGGGTAAATTGCACATAGGCCATAAATCTTGGGGTCAATTTGCCACCTTTCTCAAAAACAAAAACATTCAAGCTCAAATCCACCACATAGTTATTCATCCTCGCAGCTAGTAATACCACCTAGTCACATGCAAAAATCAAAGTTATAGAATAATATTCCAATGGTGCTGTAACTTTGACCTTTTCTGCATTCCCCCTATATTTGGTACACAGAAAAACACTTCACCTATACAGCTATAACACAAAGCGGACACAAACAGCTGTAAACCATAACTAACGTACCCTCTTTCCTGCTCCAGACAACCAGTGACCATAACAACTATCAATCTTCACATCCAATTCACGTAGTTTTTATGATAACAAGCAAAATGGGCATAGAGATACATGCGGAACAAGAATCAACTAAAACCTTCCCATCAAATATGGAAACTTCTGCAAACATAGAACTAGCATTTTTTGAACACTCTTATTGCTATTATTTTAAATCAAACCAATATCCTTACTGAATTAAAAAAGGGGCAGACTAAACTCAGAATGTCATCTGGCTTCCGCTGCTCGATCATATGTTTCGAACCACCTAACTAATTATGCAACATCCACATCTTTTAGGGCAAACCCCCTACTCACTATAAGCCTCCTTTAACCTCAGTACCCTCACCAACCTCCAATATAAATTACCACACTTCCCAAACCATAATATAACTTCACTACATCAGGCAACAAAACATTGTCACCAACAGTTTTTATTACTAACAAGTGACCACACAAAAGATCTAAAAATGCCACGAACCGGGAAAACACAGTTATATAAAACAGCAACAATGGCAAGTATGGATTGTGAGCTATTTACAATTACAAATCCTAACAGATTTTTCAAGCAAAAAAAAAGAAAAAACCTGCCAGGAAGGTCAGATCTTACACCAACCTCTATTTTAGAAACCATAAAAGGCCTCAAATGTGCCTTCAATAACCTCATTTGCTTCACATTTTGCATACGATAAAATTAATAATTTCGCTTCCAGTGTTCACTCATTATTGATTTACATATGTGAAGATGATTTGTAATCATACTTTTCAAACAGAATGGAGATAATAGCTCATAAAAAAAAGCGTTAAATACTTTTGCAAATGTATTTCAACAAGTAATGCATATTTCAACTGCTCCCATATGATCATTTAGTAATGTTGGCTAACAGGAATAGAAAACTGCACGAGAATCCTGTCAGAAAAAGGAAATTGTAAAGAAAAAAACCCTACAACAAAGGAAAGGAAAGAACTTTACATTCCAGCAGAACTACTGACGAAAAAAAGAGGACACAACCTACAAGCAGCACTTGAACCTAAGAACGTTCTGCAGATTTTGTTCAAAGCTGGCTTATCATCCACCCATTTGACACGACCATAAAATACACCAACAGACAGGTAAGTAGCACCTAGCGCACACAACACTACGACCTTGGGTTCTCAAGTGGTGGACAGTTTCTTTGTATACCAAAGCAAGTGGTTCCAGACTTCCAGTATGATATGACTTAGTCTCGACAACTTATGAAGAAAAAAAATTGCCGGTCTTTCGATAATAACCTCTCCACTAGTCATTCTAAAAAGACAGGGGAAAGGTTACGTACATCTTGGAAACCTCACCTAGAGCAGGATCTTAGTTAAGTTGTTGTTGAGTTATTTTGAATAATGTATTTATAAGGATGAAAATTGCCCGATATAAGAACTATTCTCCTCAATTGACCAAAAAAGAACCATTAAATATATCAGATTTTCTAGTTTCTACTATGTTTAATGGTGGTTTATTGCAGCAAAATTGCCAGCCATGCATTGTACATAGGTACTTCCAAGACATACAGAGTTACAGACTTGTAAAACTGATTTTGATGCTGCAGACAAAATACTAAGATTCAGGTTGACTTCTTGCTCACCCAACAATAACCGAGAGCATTCTGATGTACCTAATTTGGTAATGTCGGATTATGTTATTAGCATGATTTTAACATCTAGCTTCTAGTGTTATGTGACTTCTAGGCAGATGATGGTGTCGGAAAAGAATTTAATGTGGAAATAGTTGACAAAGGATGACCCATAGTGCTCTAAATATTCTGAAGCCTTGGAGAAGGAAGGGAACAATAAGGAACTGTTTAGTTTGGGGAAAACGATTGCTGTGAAAATGAATCCCTGACAAGGATTTTTAGAGGGGGCAGGGGGGAGGTATGAGAAAGTTCATTTCCCAAAAAAAAGAAAGTTTCTCTTTCAAATCAAGGACTGCCAAATTTTCTCCTACTATTGTTTTTCCCCCTCCTATGTTCATCTTCCTCCACTCAACTTCCTATTTACAACCAAAAAAAAATTTTTTTTTTTAAATCTATTTGAAAGACATTTCCGTAGATCATTATTTTTAACAAAAATTATTTACTTCTGAACCAAACAGAGCCTAAGACCCAAACTTTTGCTATAGGGTTGGACATTGCTGAATGCCATTAATTATACTTCTGAAACTTGGCACCCATATATCACTAACTCCGGTAGTCTGGTATGAGCAAACAAGAGTACTTCATTCCTTTCTAAAAGCCAACTTAAACATTGATTAATAATTAGCGGTAATAATCAACCCAGACTTCGTCATTGTATACCTAGAAATTGCTCCAAGATCAACCTTTTGCATAAAAGATTTAAATCAGAATAAAAATGCACATCGGCAATAAATGTAAGCATTCACAAATAAAATAACCAACACAAAAAAAATGATCAATATATCCAAGAGTGTAGCAAGCATAAAAGCATTACCCGGAGCCATCACCAACATCCCTCGAAATCTTCATCTTCTTAGTAGTCCCCTTATACAAATCCTCCAGGCTACATGGCAATGTCCGCTCAATAGCAGACGCTTTCCTAGGCATACCTGACCCCTCAGCACCGCCACCACCAGCGCCGCGACCAAACTGGTGAAAAATATCCTCTGGAAACAACCCTCCTCTACCAAATGCAGATGGTCCTCCACCCCTAGAACCCCCCATGTCTCCCATTCCCCCATATGGGGTCGAGAACCCGAAAAACTCAGAGAATATATCGTCAGCACTCCGAGTATTAAACCGGAACGAGGTGAACCCACTCCCTCCATCCGAACCACCGGGAAACCCACCGGCACCTGGCGGTGGTACCTGCCCTTTTAATCCCTCCTCACCGTATTGATCGTACACAGCTCTCTTCTGTGGGTCACTCAATACCTAATCAACCACGAAAAACTATCAAAATTCAATCTCAAATATGAAAAGATTCCAAAACTTAATCTCAATTAATTATTATAATTCATACAAAGACTCAACTTTGAACATATGTAACCCTCAGAACCTAATCAAATAGACAATCAAGAACTTCAATTTTCAGATAACTCAGATAACCAATCAGGCAATCATGCAAAATCACAAAGTGTGCATCCCCCAAAATCCAGCCAATCAAAAAAATCCCAAATTAGTGTCAATGCAACCCTAATAAACCATCCAAAACCCCAAAATTAAAACCCAATAAAACAACAAACTAACCCAATAAATCTCAAATTTCCAAAACCCAAATAATAAACAAAAAAATGTGGGTTCTAATCCCAACCTAATTAATCAAAAAGACTCATACTTTCCCCTTAATCACACTAAAAACACAAACCAACCTAATTAATCTCAATTTCCAAAACCCAATAACAAAAAAACATGTGGGCTCTAATCACACCCCTAATCAATCAAAAAGACTCAATCTTTCCCCTTAATCACCCTAAAAACACAAACTAACCTAACAAACAACTAAAAAAATGTGGGTCCTAATCACAACCCTAATCAATGAAAAAGACTCAATCTTTCCCATCAATTCCCCTAATTAAACACACCCAAAACCCCAATCTTGAAACTGGAACAAACCCAAATCAAAATACGCAAATCCAACCACAATAAAAATGAATCATAATGCAAAAAACTAAAAATTAATAGGAAAAAGGAATAAAATCAGTTAGTACATCATAAGCTTCAGAGATTTGTTTGAATTTGGCCTCAGCTTCTTTCTTGTTGGTGGGGTTTTTGTCAGGGTGCCACTTCATGGCCAGCTTGCGGTACGCCTTTTTGAGATCATCGTCTTTGGCGCTCCTCTCTACTTGCAGCACCTTGTAGTAATCTACCATTATTATTGATTGTGATGCTTTTTATGTGATTGAATTGAATCAAGGTGGTCAGGTTTTTTGGGAAGGAAGGAGATGAGCAAGGAAGTGGTGTGATGATCGTTGTTACTCTTTTTTTTTAAAAAAAAAAAAGTTTAAGGTTAAGGAAAATTTAAGAGGCACCACTTTTTTTTATTTATTTTTTTTGTCTGAGATGTGCGCAAAATCGCTTATAACAGTCGAACCTTCAAGCCACAATTTATACCATGCTTCTGGGAACATGTGCTCTTACCTAAATTTCTTGTACATTTTTTACCTTTTCGGAAAAAGTACAAGAAAAACACTAAAAGGTACAATAAATATAGGGTGGGAACACATGCTCCTGAGAGCACCTAATAATTTGCTCTTTCCCGCTAATGATGTCATTTTATGATACCACTTTTGGGGGTAAATTGGATTATATACATGAGTATATGGAGTATCATATACACATGGGGTTAAAAAGATGGGCTATATGGTAATTTGCTCTTTTATTT
>CAAKMY010091744.1:0-12646 GCA_901111285.1 Corrigiola litoralis | reverse complement strand
GAACATGGAATTGGAATTCAATTCCAGAATTGGCCCAATTTCATTGTTTGGCAACTCCAAAGAATTGGAATTGGAATTGGGCCAATTCCATGTGAATTCCAAGCCTTGTCAAATTGACCCATCTCAATTCCAACCCTCAACCCTCTCATTTCAATTCCCATCCCCTTCACCTCTTCCCCCTCTCTCCTCCCATCTCTCACAAATCAGTCACTTTTTCTCCTCCCCTCTCACCATAAACGACCCCCCACCGGCTCCCAAACTGCCCCCCCGCCGACGATGACGCCGTCACCATCGGCATCAACGATTCACCATCGCGAAGATAACCGAATGAAGGATGTGGAGGCGGCAGCGGGTGTCTTCGAAGAGGGGGTTTGAGAGAGAGGTGACGACGGGTGGTTTCGAAGGGGGGGTTTGAGGGAGAGGCGGCGGAGAGGGTCGTCGTGTTTGGAGAAGGTGACGTGCTTGGTGGTTTTATTGTTGGCGTCGAAGGAGGGGGTGAAGAAGAGGGAGTACTAGTGGTGGTGGAGAGGAGGATGTGGGCGCGACGGCTGGGCATAGTTTAGGGTTTGGTGTTTTGGGTGGTTGCGGCTTGGTTAGGGTTTGGTGTTATGGGTGGTGGCGGCTGGGTTAGGGTTAGAGTTTGGTGTATAGGGCAGCGACGGCAAGGTTAGGGTTAGGGTTAGGGTTAGGGTTAGGGGTAGGGGTAGGGGTACGGTTAGTGTTTCAAATGAATTCCATGTGCTCCCCAAACAATGATTTGGAATTGGAATTGGAATTGAATTCTAGAATTTCAATTCCAAAAATTGAATTCTAGATATTGAAATTAATTCCGGGTTCCCAAACACTACCTTAAGGTATTTACGAACTGCTAAGGTATTGGGTGACACAAAAGAGAGAACGAGGGAGGGGGAGAGAGAGAGAGAGAGAGAGCAAACTGGTAGGAGGCAATTAGGAAGGCCAGCACAGCTTGGGGTTTGCGGGATCCTGCATAACTGGAAGGCCCAGAAAGCAACAGAAGAAGCCACATACTGACAGAAATTAGTGGCGGAAAATGGCGTCACATGGCTCCAAAGAGATACGTTAAGGCTCTGTG
The DNA here is from genome assembly GCA_901111285.1 of Corrigiola litoralis. Lineage (NCBI taxonomy): Eukaryota > Viridiplantae > Streptophyta > Magnoliopsida > Caryophyllales > Caryophyllaceae > Corrigiola > Corrigiola litoralis. Next base: position 11,553 of record CAAKMY010091744.1, on the reverse strand, counting down.
CATCAGAAGATAGGGATAAGACTTGGGCAGATCAGGGAGGGGAAGTGGTGAAACGTCCTACTAGTATTTAACAAGGACCATTTCTGACTTGGCTTTAATCAAGCAATATTAAATTTCCAGTGAATTGCAGTCTTGCAGACTTACCTACAGAAACATTCGGCATACGTATCTAAAGCAAAGCACTCAGTAATCATGCATGTGAATTGCCTATTCAATTTTTAAACAAATATAGCTAAAGCATACCTTGATTTACTCTTGAATGAACTTTTTGGCTTCTTAACAGCTTGCTGATGTTTCTTTTTCTGCCGGCGGTCACCCATGTCAGCCTGGAATAATTCCTGCATCTCATCTGTTCTTGATTGAGGTTGTTTCGATTTATTCACGACCTTCTTTGCCTTTTTACCTGCATCTTGTGATTTATTCCCAGCCTTGGCGGCTTTTGCTCTGCGATAGGCCACATCAACAAGTGGTATACCACTTTTATCTTTCTTATCCTTTCTGTTTCCCTGCTGTTATACATATTGTTGACATTATGTCAGAGTAGAACAGATCCAGGACAGTTCCCTAGTTAAGCATTGAAAATTTGAGAATTGCACCAAAGGGCATTCAGAGAAAAACAAAGGGGGCATGCATAGGAAAGAATAGGGACCACGATAAGAAGGCGGCTAAGCAAAACCCAGGAAGGAAGCCAATTCTGCATGTAAATATTTCAACTTGCAAGAGCTACTGCATATCTAAACAATAACTGCTAATCATAGATCAGATACAGAAGCAGCCATATAAGAGTACTTCCTAATAGAGATAGATACCTCTTCTGGCTCGTCAGACTCGTCTCCATCTTCCAGCATCTCTCTTTCTGCTTCTAGCCTTCTACGCTTCTTTCGAGGCAGCTTTTTCTGCTCCAGCCAGAGAAAAAGAGGTCTTGTGTCCATCACTTTATTGAAGATAAAACCAATACATTAACAGTCGGATACAAGACAAATACCTCATGCTCCCGCTTCCTCTTTTCCTTCATTTTCAGTTTTTCAGCTTGTTCGGCACTAACAACATCATCACCGTTTTTCTCCTTTAACACGGATACCTATAAATTGCATAATTTATGTAGAATCAGATCAAGTGATAGCAACAAAAATCAAATGGCAAACTGAGTCACGCTGCTTCATGCAAGATAAGTTTTGGGTAGCTGAGTAATGAAGTTGCTTTTACTTCACTCGAGTCTTAACTCAGTCGCTAAAACCAGTGAAAGAGATAATGGTCATACTTGAAGCATATACTTAGCTATATTTGAATCAAGAATGATGTTCTCTCTAAGGTATACCTTACCCGGCCTTTTGTCACTTTTTGGGCTGGGGTTAGAGTTAGGTATTTGAAATTATTGTTACCAACTGTTGCTTTAATTTTTGGTGTAGCGTAGCTAAAACCACAAGAAACTCAATGAAGCAGAAGCTGTTTGGATCCCTTTCCAGGTTTTAAGTTCGACATTGACATGCATGCACTAAATATTAAATGAGGCAGACTTACTAGGTTTTGCAATTTTTTGAGGATGATGTCTGACTATAGGAGTTGACAGTGGCGGCTGAAGGGAGTATTGGGGGAATAAGCCGTGTAAATTCTTTCTAAAACAGACTCCCTCTACTCCACAATAAGGTTTTAAATTTGACTTTTGGGTCAAACATTTAAAACTTTGAATCTAAATATATATTTAAATACAAAGAATTACAATACACTTGCTAAAAACAAAATCTTTCACAAAAATTGATATATAAATAGAAAAAAAAGGGTGCAAGTGTTGTATTGGAGACTGTGCAAATAGTAGGTAGAAAATTATTGTGGGGCTAAGGAAGTATATCAAATGTTGCTCCTGGTGGAAGGATATAACCACACAAAGCTACAGGGGCATAAAACCAGACAATGCAGAATAGATACAACCAAGTTGAAATATTCTTAAATCATTAAATAAAGCAAAAGGGGCCAGAGAAGATCGCAAACATGAGTTCTCACATCCGACACCTGTAGGAATCAGAACAAATGCCTCAAACCCTTGCAATTTGAGCGATGATTCCAGTTATTGCTGAATGACCTTGTAATGTATCAAGGGAACTACTTCTCCATTAAGTGGTTACATAGTTAGGTTTGGTAAAAAGTGATCTCTTCAATAGTGAAAAAAAGGCACCAATAGAAACCCCTATATGCTTTTCACAAAAGCCATTGCAGTTTCATAAAGGAACTGTGCCTTATAACTTAGCTACAAACTTCTTGGCTCCATCCACGGCCCAGAAACAAAGACAACAAAAAGATAGCTAGAGGCTAGAGCTACGGCACTTAAAGGCAACACTAAATGAAAGACGAATGCTTACTAGCAAACCCAAAATGAACCAGAGCCTTGTCTAGGATGCCATCCTCAAACAAAGGTCCCACTGTCAGATGAGAAGAATTTCAAAGAAAACCTTCCGAAGAAGATTACTGAGGGAAGTCAAAGACATTATATTTCTGTACATGACAAGCAGATAACTACTTTAAGACAATAAAATACAAAAAAGAAATTATATTGATAGAGGAAACAATAGTAATCTAAAGCAAGGTTATATCACCACTTTCCCAATGAGGACCAGAACTCCTGGAAAAAATTGTAAGAGAATAAGAGGAAGCGCATACCACCACTGCCTTAAGTCTCACCAATTACTCAATCTGCAGCAGCTATCGTCTCTAAAGATGCAAGGGGACAATATTCCCAACCATAGGCCAATTCACTTTGTAATCCTTCCAATTCTGACTGTTTCTCTTAATTTTAAAAAGTAATTCCCACTATAGTCACTCTCTAAATTGACACAACACCTGCAGATATCAATAGTTGCTTCAGCAGAGACCAGCATCTGATTTCCACTGCAAATAACCTACTTCAAATAAAGTTGATGCCTCACAAAATAACTGGCTCCCCCTTCCCTATATTTCAATGCTGATACAAAGTGACAGGCTGATAGCTCTATTCAGAACCACACATTTGGCCCACATAATAATCTTGGTTCATGCCAAATGTTTATGCAATACTTCTCACTTCATAGACTAGGGAAGTGGTTGGATTAAATGCGTCTTGTAAATGATCAATGAACAAGACAACAAGCGGACAGATAATGACAAATTGGGGTCGGCTAACATAAAGCATCGTGAGGAATTGTCGATATGAGAAGATACAAAGTTTGATTGTAGTAAAGAGCATTAAATGAAACAGAAGAATGGAAACCTATAATGACAAATTTGAAGCTCTTCCATCTCTCTATCACTGTTATCGGTAAGAAGTAGCTAGACATGCCTACCCCATATACTAGAGAACATCCATTTAGAAAAACCTGATTCTTTCCACGGCAGGAGAATGAAGGAGAAGATGCAAGCCATGGCTGACAGGAGCAATGAAGAATAAAATGTTATGCATCTTTATGGACGGAGAGCTCATATTCCACAATCGAGCCCCCATATCCATTGATCCGATTTCCCATATATTGAAATGTTTATGCTGAAAGATCGGACACTCGGATCGCTTATCGTATCGATTCCGTATCCCCAAGTCCGAGTAACATAGGATACCTAAGTAGGTTCTCTGCGAATAAGAGCTCGAAAGATCTTGTAGCACTTACTGACGAGGTAAGAAAGAAAGGAGTCATAATAAAATTAGCAAAGGTGATCCTCCACCCAGATGGTTGACCATGAAAATTGAGCCAACTGTATTTCTGTTATTTGAGTAGCGGATAAAAGATATAGTGAAATCATATGATATGATCATCCCCACGCCTGATACCATTGTCTTCAATAAGAATAATGGATCTATAATCAGGATGAATATCAGACAATACTAGCAATACTATGGCTTTGGATAGGAACAAATTATGAATATTCTCCTTGTTGCATGGGGAATCTTTGTTAGGGACCTGTACTTTCTTCTTCGTATTATGAAAAATTGTGATACATTGTTTACCAGAGGTCAATGTAATGCACGAAATTGTTCTGTTAGTGATGCTGAAGCTTAACCTAATTGTACAAGATCAGAAAGCTGTTAGTAGATCACTTTGATTCTTACCACTGTTTGTCATGTTAAAACAAAAGGTTCTAATACTCCTCCTGAGCTAGCTTGAAATTAATCCAGTAAAGCTTGAGCGGTTTTGGGATGAAGGAGAGCCCTTCTTATCTTTTGTGATGCTTGTTTGAAGACGACCATATATAATAAAATAAATACCAAATAAAATTTTCGATAACTTCAAAGTCATAGAATCATCACCAATTTCAAGACGTCATCTATGACTTGAGCCTTAAGATTGGCCATTAGTAGTTTAAGAATGTCATCAGGACTCCAAACATAATTCACAAAGCATAAACCAAACAGTACCTTTGCTGCCTTTGCGATCAGTTTCTTGCCCTGCTCTGTTATGAACCATGTCTTTTTAGGTCGCGAAAATATCTCTTCCTTGTGCTCAATCATGTTTTCTGCCTGCAAACGAAGTAGAACAAAAAATGCTGGAAAGTTCAGGTGCAGATGCCCACATCAAATATAAAAAGAGACTCTCACACCCACAAAAAGTAGGAACATCACAGAAAATAGCTGAAGGAAACAATTCTGAAAATATGCGCAACTGCTCAAAAGCAATCCAAGTAGAAAAGAATAAAGATAAGGGATGTTTTGACAACCTTAAAATGGAATCTCACATATTTACCGCACCCCACAAGAAAAACTCTTCCACTAATAACGCATTAATAATTAATATTAATGAGTCCTTTAATTAGGAAATAAGACAAAGATTGGAATTGCCATGAAACACAAGCTCATTTATGGTAACCTACAGTTGTCCTTTATAATTTGTATCTCAAACCTCTTCTCTTCTCAGCTCTCATAAGATTAGTCGTCGTCATGTTAGATCCTGAGAAAATGTCTGAACAGGGGATGAGTCATTTGCAAGTATGTTCCACAGATTTGCCATCTTTCCCATCTGCATGAGTTGTTGACGCCTATGACTCTAACTAGGATATTCATCGGATCTTCACCTGCATACACATCCCTCATTGGGAGTTTGAGGTGGAATCTCCATTTATAGTTCCACTAGAACCTATTAACCTCTCCATATATAGAAGATTCAAAGATGTGAATTCATGAAGGACTGACTCTTTCACTGCACATATTAGACTCCCTTTCTTCTATCCTCTCTCCCATGTTGCCAATATCAATTGGAAACACAAGTCTCCATTGAAGGTTCAAGCTTTTCCGTGAAATTGTAAGATTAATAATAAGGATCATGATTCAGTAAACGTGGTTGGAACCTTTCTCCTGAAACGTACGCAATACGTCAACACGGAATTGAATGATTGAGCCTATCTTCCAACTGTTTTTACATTGTCAGGTTGCTCAGCTCTCGTATAGGTGTCATTCACAGGTGTGAGAAGGGAGCGATGTAAGTGCCAACATATAGGAATGCTATACTAGCCTTGGGGGAGTAAAAGGACAAGAAGAATCTGAGAGAGTGTGCTTTAATGGCTATACTCTGGTGCAGAAAGGAACTGCATTCAAAGGTGTGAGAAGGGAGCGATGTAAGTGCCCAACATATAGGAATGCTACACTAGCCTTGGGAGTAAAAGGACAAGAAGAACCTGAGGGAGTGTGCTTTCATGGCTATACTCTAGAGCAGAAAGGAACTGCAGTGTCTTCTGGGGAATTTTACACCCTATAAAATTATATCTTGCAAACAAGTTCACGCAAGTGAGTACTACACTAGCCTTGGGAGTAAAAGGACAAGAAGCATCTGACGGAGTGTGCTTTCATGGCTATACTCTGGAGCAGAAAGGAACTGCAGTGTCTTCTGAGGAAATTCACACCATCTAAAATTATATCTTGCAAAACTGTTAACACAAGTGAGCATAAGCATCTCTATGGTCTTAAGGCAGGATCTTTCAAGGAGTTTCTGATCATGGCCATAGAGGAAGACTGAAGTAACCTGAGAATTTTCTTTCATGAGGATCCCTTTTTTTTTTTGGGAAAAAATGAGGATCCCTTATTCTTTATTGTTTTCAACCTTTTTTATCATCAATAAATTCATATCTTACCAAAGAAAAGGACTTACAGAAATTAAACCACATAATGCATCTTGAAAAAGTGCTTCTCCGAATTACTAAGACTATATTTCTAATCGAATAGATTCTCCAAGTTACATTTAAATTGAGATCATTTATCAAAAAATCTTAAAGAAAGTCAAGTCAATAATTTATAAATAAAATTTACAAACAAACAAAGATTGTCAAGAACAGGAAAATTGTATTAGAGACTGAGCCTCATACACACACCTAATACCATTAAGCTTGTAAAAACCATGGATTCAAAAGGGACCTATAACTACTTAAGATGCCATCAAGCATCAGCGGTATCCAAAGCCACTGGCCCAAGTGATGCTCATACGAGCTAATGCTAGCATCGCTTATCGACATTTCTACCACTGTGAAATTTCAGCAATTGTAATAGATCAATGATAAAGTTAGTGATTTCATCCATTTATTAACATTTCCATAATTCCATGTAAGTCTAGATAGCAATTGATGACATTAAAACAATCAACAAGAGATCGGAGTAAGAAGCAGGACTATTATCATGCTAAAAGAAAGAAAAAGAGAGTTTATGAGACCTTTGCTGCTTGCTCTTCAGCTTTTCTCAAAGCCATCTCTTCTCTTTCTTCCCGAATAACTGCAGCAACCTGGCCTTCCATCTGCTCAATTGTCTGAACCCACTTATTTATTGACTGTTCAGCAACAATTCTACTCTTCAACTTAGAACCAGCCCTTTTGGCAATGGCTTTTAGTAGAGAACGGTCTTTATCAGCGACAAAGGTAACAGCATATCCTTCCCTACCAGCTCTTGCAGTACGACCTACTCGATGCACGTAAGAGTTAAGATCACGAGGACATTCAAAGTTAATAACTGTCTGCACACCAACTATGTCAAGCCCTCGAGCAGAAAGATCTGTTGTAATCAAGAAATCCACTTCCTGCTTTCTGAAAAGTTCAAGAGAATCCAGGCGCTGGGCTTGCGTAATATTTGAATGGAGCTCTGCAGCTTTATAACCAGCTAATCCAAACAAAATTTTCAACCTGTGAGCAGCCTTCTTTGTTCCACTAAAAATGATCACTCTAGATGTGAATGTTTTTGAGCACAGAGCAAAAAGCACAGCCTCATGATGTGCTTCGCGAATTCTCCTTATTCTAACCACCTCCTCCGTCAGCCCTTTGGGCCGTTTAGCAGACGGGTCAGCTGCCAGGCGCAGTGGTTTAGTTAAAGACAGCTTGATGAGCTCATCAACCTCTTCTGTCATAGTGGCAGAAAAGAGCATTGTCTGTCTCCGCTTGGGACACATGCGAACAAGTTCTTGGATCTCAGCACTAAATCCAAGCTGTAAAAGCCGATCAGCCTCATCCAAAATCAAAACAGCAAGGTCATCCAAGTCCACAGACATTGAATTACGTAAATGGTCGATCATTCGGCCTGGAGTAGCCACAACAATATCTGGCATAGACCTTAGCGCTGACTCTTGCACCTGAGTTCATGACACCAGTAACCAGTTATAGGTATTGAGATGCCAATAGAGTCAGAAGACAATTAAGCAAGAAAAAGATTGAAGACCTAGAAGTTAGAACCCACTATACATGTGCAAGACATAGCATTAGGGCGACCAATCTTACACAAGGATTTACAAATTCTCGATCAAAGTGAGTTTGGAACAGATAACAAAGTGCGTAATAAATAGATGGCAAGATGTAATACAAAAAAAAATGAAGCGACAAAAGATAAATCACAACTAACCTTGGTTGACAGCCCACCAACAATGAGACAGCATCTAATATCAGTAAATTGAGCAAGTTTCTCTATCATACTATGGACCCTGAAACGGAAAGGAGGAACAGAGTGAGAGACAATCGAAACTTTGGCACAGAGCTATATTCGGGAAATCCAAGCATGAAAATCATAAAAGATGCACAGGTTTAAGAAGAAGCATGAACAAGCTCAAAACAAAGGCATGTGTACTCCATGGCGCTCCTCTAGTGCGGATTATGGAAAAGATAGGCTAGATTAGATTATTAAACACTTAAAAGGTTAACAACATCTCAAATCCATAACCTTCTACTGACTACAACGATGACCTAAGAAAGTAAGTCCATGGTGCCAAACTAAATAGGATTTACACATCACTATTCAAACTTTAAAAATCCTAGACACCCTGCAGTTATTAGATAGGTATTAAAAACAGTCAAAGACCCAAGAGTAGAACTTTAGCCTAAAAAAAAAAAGTCCCCACTGGAAGAACTTACATCTCCACCTAATACCATCCTACAGTCACATCATATGCAAAATTAGGCCCTTTTAGTTAGCAAAACCAGCAGAATTTCTATTTGCTGAACATCTCCCATGAATGCCAAGTTGCCAACGGACAAAAAGAAATGCATGTGCATCGCGTATATCATGTCTGACAAAGACGGCCCTCGAGCATGTGTAAAGTTGACCAAATTCCCTCTAAGTCCTTGAGAATATGTGAAGTTGACAGAATTCCCTTTAAGTTCAAATATCTTATCCAATACCAAAAGTTACGGGAATAAAATGTGCAAGGGCTAGCAAAAGTAGAAATTAATCTAGTTTATCTAAGAAACAAAATAGCTTGTATAGACACTTACTGACAAGCTAGCTCCCTGGTTGGAGTAAGAATAAGGACCCTTATCGCTGGCGCCCGCTTTGGGCGGTATAACAACCTCTCAAGTGTTGGTAAGGTGAATGCAGCGGTCTACACAACCCGAACGAAACAATTATAATAACATGTAATACCAACATACTATTTCAACACAAAATCAAACTTCAATGTTTTACGGCAGTGAACCCAAATGAGCAGACATCAAATGATGATGATGTACCTTCCCGGACCCAGTCATTGCACTGGCACATATGTCACGCCCTGCCATCGCTAACGGTATACAAGCTGCCTAAAAAAATGCTCCATATATCAGTATAACAAGCTATAATCAATCAACAAAACATTATAAAACCTAATTATAAACTCCTCCACACCTGGATTGGTGTAGGTTTGGAGTACTCCAACGCTTCACAAGCTCGAAGCAACGGCCTCGAAATATTGAGCTCCATAAATGATTTGGCATGAAACGAAACTCCCTCAGCAATCGAAAAGAACGCCTTCTTCGTATCATCAGGAGCCTCACTCGGCTCGTCATCCTCTTCCTCGGGCTTATAATCCACCTAATCATCAATTCATTTACAAAGTAAGTCCTTCATGCACCCAACTAACTATAAAGTTATAAGGTTCATTTAAGCAAACATTCATATACAAAGTTAACATTTTGTGCAAAGAACTAACTAAACCAACTATTAGGCTTATTAGAACATTTTTTGAGGAAGTGGGGAGAGCTATATTCCATCATATCATATTCCGCTAAGGCAGTCACTCCTTGCGGAAAGTTCTCAACAATAATTTGCTCCAAACCCATCTTTGTGGGGGAGCGGGGGAGTCTAGCAACTAATGCACAATTGAGTTCCTACTCTCTTAACATGAGAGCATAAAAAATTAGAGAAACACAAACTCGTTGCACAGATACCATCAATCACTAAATCTAGCGGACTTCTACCCGTCGTCAAAGATTGCAAAGCTTGAATTAAGCCAAGCGCATCACATCCCAGGGACCACTTCACTCCATCCCTGATCGCAAACACCGAATCTTGCCACCGAAGCCTCCTCTAAATCAGGATTAAACTCTCCTTTCACACACCTAACAGCCACTGCGAGAATGACTCCCTTTTCATCTCTAACGACAACCCCGAGACTAGCCCCAAAGTGATCCAAAATAGCCGTATTCAAATTTACTTTTACAAACAACACTGTTCAGGCATGTTCCTTCTTTTTCCTTACAAACCAACATTTACAAATTAAATTCTTCAAGCAACCAACTAGCGAATCACAAAAATTATTAGAAAAGACTGTCTACTTTTATTATAAAATTAGACCACCTCCTCGTAAGCCAAATTTTATTAAGCTCCCTAAAAGCCCAAATCAAGTTATATATTAATATGCCTTTATTGGACAGCATGGCTTGGTCTACTTTCAAGATAAAAGCAAACCGTCTTCCCCAAGACTAGCTGAACTAATTATTAGGCTCATCTGAACATCCATTCATTTACAAATCGATTAATTGTTGCAACAAACCAACTAAACTAACCATTAGCGTATTAGAACATTCAAAACAATGTTCACACGTGCTCCTACTTTCGTAGTATAATCCACTTCATCACCATTAAAAAAGTAAGTTCTTCGAGCAACCAGCTAACTAAAAATTATGTTTATCAAAACATCCATTCATTTACAAATCGATTCAATGTTGCAACAAACCAACTCAACTAACCATTAGCGCATCAGAACATTCACAACAATGTTCACATGTGCTCCTACTTTCGCCACATATAATCACCATTTACAAAGTAAATTCTTCGTCCCACCAACCAACTAATTCATCAAAACATTAATTGACTCACAACTAGTGCTTCAAACTAACTAACTACCCAATGTGCTGATTAAAACATTCCAAACTAATAACTTAAAAAACCATACACAAATTATTAGAAAAAACCGTCTACTTTTATTATAAAAATAGACCAACTGTTTACTAGGTAAATCTTCTCAAGCTCTCTCCAAGCCCAAATTAGTTATAAATTTATATGCCATTATCGGGCCACCATGGCTTGGTCTAATTTTACAACAAAAAGTAGACGGTCTCTTCCAAGACTAGCTGGCAAGCATAATATCATACTTGCTTGGTGGGTTCGGTATCAGAGTCGGGGTCGGACTCGGACTCGTTGGGCTCAGGAAGCGACACGGGCCGCTGCTGGCGAAACTTGGATATTTTCTGGTCAACGGAAGTGGTGTGGCGGCGGGCGTGTTCCTCGGCAACGGCGTCAGAGAAAGCGGCGAAGTCCCAAGCGGAAGGGGCTTCCGCTTCTGCTTCTTCGCCGGAGTCGATATCGAGCTCGGGTTCTTCGTCGCTTGGCTGCTCGAATACGAACTCCGAACCCATTTTGGGTGGGTAGTAACTACAGTAGAGAAGGAGTGTGGGGAGGGGAAATGAAGGCAGGGTACAGGGTTTTGCCAATGAACCAAGGGTTTTAGGAATTTTAATTTTTCTTTTTTTTTTTCTTTTCTTTTTTTTTTTTTTTTGTCATGGGTCAAGGGTAACACTTGGGCAAATTATTAGGTGCTCCAGGGAGAGAAATGATCTTTCAATCGGAACTATTGGGTGCTATTGGAGGGCCCCACCTTTCCACAGGGCATTACCGTGATTTCCACTTTAAAAAGGAAGGGTAAACATGTCCACTACTGTAAAACAGTAGGGATAGTGGGGTAAATTTTTTTGTCTTTTTGTGAGGGGCCTTTCAATCGCACCCAATAGCTGCAATTGGCCTATCATTCCTCATGATCCAAGTGCGATTGGCTCAAGGTTCGATTTGAAATTGACTAAGAGTTGCAACGAGGAGCA
>CAAKMY010091701.1:0-65533 GCA_901111285.1 Corrigiola litoralis | reverse complement strand
ACCAAATATGAAAAGTAGGATAGTTAAGGGACTGAAAAACAGATTCTGAAAATTTTTAAAACTAAAAGGACAATATAGTCTTTTCCTTATGCTTATATGTATATGGCATATACATTAAGACTTTCTCATTCATAAAAACCAAGAAGTAGAAATATTTGTAGGAAATAACCAAAACTGACGAATCAATTATATTAAAGAATAGTAGCTTTAATTCCATTGTACTTATCATGAGTCAAAACCACAACAAAGCTACATGAGACGAAAAATGGTGGAAATTGGGAAAATGATCATTAAGCTACGCAATCAAGGGCGCCATATGTATCACGATCATGGTCACAATAAAGCTACATGAGGTGATAGACGCTAATGCCGCCCCCTCATTGATGTAGGCAGTGACAGGAGCACTAGTAGATAAAGCCTCGTCATCGGCAACGTCTGGTGCACTGGCAGCTGGTGGTGGCGAATTATCTACGGTCAGTGGATCACCGATATCAAAGAATGCTGGTGAAGGTGATGGGCTTGCGTCCTCATCTGGGTCTGAGATGGCAGGTGCTGGATGTGGGGGTAAAAACACTGGCGATTCCTCGAAAGCCCTCATTGGTGATGGTGGTGACCGACTTATAGCGTCAAAGAAAAATGGTAGAGTGTCAGCATTGGGAGGTGCTTGAACAGGGAGCGGGGTTGGGGCTGGAGTAGGGACTGGGGATGGCGCTGGCGCTGATGAGAGCCTAGGTGGCCTAGCCATGGCCAGCTTATGAGGTTGGGAGTTGGCAGTAAAGGCCATACTAACCAGCATTGTCACTAAGAGCAGACCAAACAAATTTAGGGGTGCCGCCATTGTTAAAACCGCTTAAGAAAGTTTGGTTTTGTGTATGTGTAGATATGGTTGTTTTTCAATAGACTTGATGCAAATAGGGGGGAATTTAGGAGAAGGCATATGATAAAATATCCAGGGCCCTTTGCTACAGAATATATAGGGTCTTCCACCAAATTTCTTTAAATTAACAAAGACCATGTACATCTAACGTTTAGGAACTCCTACTAGTCTGCTTTAAATATGTAGCTTTGTTCTTCTGTCTCGCTTACTTGCGGAAATTCCAGGATTATGCTCCTCCACTCTGGAGAAGGTAATACGTACATTTAGAATACTACTACAATACACCCTGTATTAGTCATGAGTCAACATATACGCTTTCATTTAACACTCCAGCTTATTTTAGTCTACGACATGGTAGCAATTTGAACTCCATTTCAACTTTCAATCCAAAATGATATGGTAGCAATTTGAGGAGAAACAAAGTAGCAAGTTCTTAGAATTTTTGTTGTTGGGGTATAGTGTAAATAACGTGCTAGGGGCTAAGAGAAGTCTCTGGGTCATCCTACCAAATCGCTCAAATTTTCACTAAGATTATTGTAATTTTCATGAAAGCTCCACCTTTCCTAGGTAAGAGATGTTCCACAGCGGTCATTCGACAAAGTTGCTTAAATTTCAATTAAGATTGAAATTTTCATGATAGCTTCACTACGTATTGTATAAGATCAACTTGTAGAAGTAAATAATAATCCACTTATAATTGAAAATAAAATCATTCAAGGCTGTAAGGAACTACACTAGCTTTAATGCTATGAGGTTTCTCTGTTCACGTACTTTGATTTCTTTTTGTTCCCCTTCATTGGCTTTACTAGTCCATCTATTTTGAAGTGGAGCTCCTGCTCCTCTGTCTCATTACCTATGTTATTCTCCACACGTTCTACATTTGACATATTATGCCAACAACACTTCTGAATGTATATTTTTTTTAAATGGATATATGTGTCAAACTAAAGAGGATTGGATGTTAGGACCCCAAATGAAACACCAAACAGAACAGAAAATTTTAAATGACCACCAAGTTGGTTCTGCACTGGTCGTTCTACTTAGTTTGCAGTCCTAATATATAAGAACTGGCTATAAGCATAGAATGCGAAGGACACAAGTGATCATTTATTTCCTCAAACATTGCAGAGTATACACAAAATTACATAGCACACAATTATAAACTAGCAGTAACTTTGGATCAAACAGTGCAACAGATGAAGTCATTAGGCGCACATTTAAGAGTGAAGAAAATGAACAGCATATAACATAACACTCCTTTTGATCCTCTTATAGGTGGCGGTAGTGCACATGTTTGCGAGTTGGTGAAGGTGGGGTAGCCGTAGGGGGTGGGCGTGCAGTATATATTGGAGGAGCCCTCGCAGGCGCAGGGGGTGCACGTAGGCCGCCACTTCCTGGTCGCAACCCAAGAGACCTCAGGAGATCATCCGTTGACAATCTATGAGGCACCCGTTTTACTCGTTTGTGGTGGCGCTTGTAACGACGACGGTGGCGCACATGCTTACGTGTTGGCGACCATGGGGGTGCACGTGCGAAAGAAGGTGCAGGGGAATAGTATATTGGAGGAGCCCTGATAGGCCCTGGGGGTGCACGTAGTCCGCCTCCTGGTCGTACTCCAAGAGCCCTCAGGAGATCAGCATATGACAATCTATGAGGCACCCGTTTCACTCGTTTTGGGTGGCGGTGGTGGTGGTGGATAGTCCTGAGGAACCTTGTTGGTCTCCCAGTAGGAATGAGTGTGTGGGAAAGTGTTGGCTGAGGAATAGACTCTGATGTTGGGATGGTGTTACAGGGTGAATTGTGCATGGATGGACTGCCATGGATTTCATCATCAGGGTATTGAGACTTCGTAGTCAATGCCACACTTGCTAGCATTGCTACCAACAGCAAACCTACCACATTTTGGGACCCCATTTCAAGCTTGAACACAAAATAATAGTTTGAGGAGAAACAAACTAGCTAGGTCCATCTTATAAATATGCATACTCGATCGGGTAAGAAAAGTTCCAAGGGTCATCTTGCCAAATTGCTTAAATTTTCACTAAAATTATTGTAATTTAGGGAAAGCTACACCTCCCTTGGGTAAGAAATGTTCCCAGGGGTCATCCGACCAAGCTACTTGCATTAATTGAAATGTTCATGATAGCTTCACTATGTTTTGTATAAGATCAACTTGTACAGACAATTACTAATCCACTAAATGAGAAGAAACTCATTCAAGGCTGTTATGAACTACACTAGCTGCAATGAAATAAAGTTTCCCTATTCACTTTGATTTCCTTGTGTACCTCTTACTTGGCTTTATTTGTAAATACTACGGATGGAGATCTCCTGTCCCATTTTGGTTTTCCATCTCATGCCCCAATACTTTTCTTCAATTGACAATTATCGTCTCCGCAATATGACTTAGTTATTGCAATTTTGTTTATTCAGAGTGGATATGTGTCAAGAAGAAGGTTCTAAGATACCAAATAAGACACTAAATGGGAGTATGGGACAGAGGATATTCACTGTCTAGTACTCCGTACATTGGTACTAGTTCTGCTCAGTTTGCAGTCGTAATGGCTAATACAATATTGACCATTTAATTTAGCTCTTCTATTAGAGTAGTTCAACCTTAATTCAAACTTGTCTATTTCTTCAAGACCATGCTCACCAGCAGCATTGCCACAAGTAGCAAACCCTTCACTCCATAAAGGACTCTTTGCATATTACTTTCTTGTTTCATTCCTTTGAGTTGCATAAGTATGCCGCACCGTATGCCCAACCAATTTAGCAGAAATAGGAAGGTTTGTGGCAAAAACTAATTAATTTCTGTAAGGCATATGGACTAAAATAAAAATGATTCTTTGTCCCCTTTATGGCTTAATTGGCCAGCAAATAGCTTCATCGTATTAGATAAACATGTACACAAGAAGTACAGCATTTTGAATGATCCATTTGACGATTCTCTAGCACTATGTTTTCTTGTTCCAACTCTTGATCACACTAGTCTTGATTAGCCAGAGTGACGTTTGTCCTTCACACTGTTGCCGGTTAGTACTCAAGCAAGAAAGAGTGAGCAATATGTTGATCATTATCATGTCTTAATTTATCCTCTTTGGGAAGATTTAGAGCATTTAATGAACACAAAGCGAATTGAACTACCAATAGTTCATTTGTAGTCTGTTTTTCTTATTATCTCACCATGTGCATTTTAAAAAAGTACCACATATACTGTATCACACAATAGATTTTCTTAGGCGAATACAACTTGTTTTTTCAATCAAATAACCATTTGCTCCCTAATACTTTTCTTTTAGAGTCAAATTAACCTAAATAAGAAGAACGTACTTGGGCTACCGTAAAATGCGAAGGACAAAAGTGATCAATTATTTCCTCAAACATTACAGAGTATACACAAATGTACATAGCACCCAGTTACAAACTAGCAGTGAAAACATGGATCAAACAAAGCAATATATGGAAGTCATTAGGCGCAAATGAAGAGTGAAGATCGAACAATGAATAACATAGAACATGACACTCTTGTTGATTCTCTTATAGGTGGCGCTTGTGGCGATGATGGTGGTGCACAGTCTTGCGCTTTGGTGGCCATGAACGTGTATATGGAAACGGAAATGGGAGCGAAAAGTATGTTGGTGGAGCCCTGACAGGTCCCGGAGGTGCACGTAGTTCGCTTCCTGGTCGTACTCCAAGACCCGTCAGGAGATCAGCCGTTGACGGTCTATGAGGCCCCCGTTTCGCTCGTCTTTTGCGGTGATGGCAGATAGTCCTGAGAATCCTTGTTGGTCGTTCAATAGGAATGAGTGTGTGACGAAGTGTTGGCTGAGGAAAAGCCTCTGATGCTAGGATGGTAGTGCATGGTGAGTTGTTCATGGGTGGATTGCCATGCATTTCATCAACAGGATATCGGGACCAGGAAGTCAGTGCCATATTTGCTACCAAAAACAAACCCACCACAACTCGGAACACCATTTCAACTCGCAACCCAAAATGGGAGCAATTTGAGGAGAAACTAAGTAGCAATCTCTTAGAATTTTTTATCGCAGCATTTTTGGGGTATGTTAAATTGTTAATAACTTACTCGGGGGTAAGAAAAGTTCTTTGGGTCATAGTACCTAAATGATCGATTTTTCGCTGTTGTTAATGTAATTTTCATGAAAGCTACACCTTTCTTGGCCTCTTGGGTAAGAAATGTTCCACGAACGGGATTATCCGAACGAGTTGCTTTAATTTCAATCAAGTTTATTGAAATTTTCATGATAGCTTCTCTACGTATTGAATAAGAATAAGATCAACTTGTAGAGGTACCAATCCACATATTCCGTATAATTTAGAATAGAATCATTCAAGACTGTACGTAATTAACTACACTAGCTTCAACGCAATCAGATTTCTCTGTTTTCTTTTAGTACTTTTTAATTGGTTTAGATTCTGAGGTGATTCTGTTTAGATGGAGGTGATTCTGAGGTGAGTAGGAAGGGTAAACTGTTTAGATTCGAGCAGATATGGGTTGATATAGAGGGCTGCGTTGAATCTGTGGAAAAGGGATGGTCTCATAGTAGTGGAGGTTTGGAGGGGCAGTTGGAGTCCTGTGCTACGGAGCTCCAGAGGTGGAGTGCATGTTCTGTTGGGAAATTGTTCAAGATTCCGAAGAAGAAGCGGCATCAACTGAAGAGATTGAATGAAGGAGGGCTCTCAGAGACGCAGCTTGCCAGGAGACATTCGTTAGTTAAGGAAATTGAACAATTGGTGCATGATGAAGAAACGTACTGGAGACAGAGGTCACGCGCCCTTTGGTTGGATGCGGGTGATAAGAATACGAAGTTTTATCACCGTAAAGCTTCTGAAAGGAAGAGGAAGAATCTGATTGGGGGCATTGAAGATGAATTTGGAGTCTGGAAGGAGGATAGTTCGGACATTAATAGAGTTGCGATGAATTATTTTGGGGGGCTCTTTTCCTCGATTGAGCCTGCTGGAATTCAAGAGGTGCTGGAGGGTGTGGAGAACAGAGTTACGCCGGATATAAATAGGGTCCTCATGAGTAAGTTTACGGCTGAAGATGTGCAATATGCGTTAAATCAAATGCACCCCCTGAAGGCTCCGGGGCCTGACGGAATGTGTGCCCTATTCTATAAGACTTACTAGCATATTGTGGGGCATTCCGTTACTGAGTTTGTCCTTGTGGTGCTCAATGGTGCTTCTATTCCGAAGAAGATAAACCATACTTTTGTTGTGCTTATTCCGAAGAAGAAAAGCCCTAAGAAGATGGAGGAGTTTAGACCGATTAGTCTGTGTAACGTTGTCTACAAGTTGGTAACAAAGGTCCTAGCGAATAGACTCAAGTCGTTCTTGTCGGATATTATTTCTTTCAATCAAAGTGCTTTCACTCCCACGAGGTTAATTATAGATAATATCTTGGCGGGATTTGAGCTATTTCATCATATGAAGCAGCAAAAGAGTGGTGAGGGACATATGGCCATGAAGCTGGACATGTCCAAGGCGTATGATCGGGTTGAGTGGGACTTCTTGCAAGCGGTGACGATAAAGATTGGTCTCCATCAGGAGTGGGTGAACCGAGTCATGGAGTGTGTTCGTACTGTCAACTTTTCTGTTCTTATTAATGGGGTGCCATCATCAACGTTCTATCCGCAGTGTGGGATACGGCAAGGGGATCCGCTATCCCCTTACCTACTCATCCTTGTGGCGGAAGCACTTTATTGTATGATTAGGAGGGCAGCGGAAAGAGAGAGTTTGAGTGGGATTAGGATTGCTCCTACAGCCCCTATAGGTAAGGCTTTGCAGATGATAGCCTTATTTTCACTAAGGCTAATGAGGGTGAGGCTTTGGTGATTAAGGATATGCTTTTGAAGTACGAGATGGCTTCCGGTCAAAGAGTTAATTATGAGAAGACAGATATTTGTTTTAGTAAGAATGTGACTACGCAAGCTCGAAGTTTAATAGCGGCCAAGCTGGGGGTTAATGTTGTTGAATCCCATGCTAAGTATCTAGGGTTACCTACAGTGGTGGGGAGGTCGAAGAAGGCTATTGTTCGAGGGGTTTTTGAGAGGTCGTCAAGGAAGTTGCAGGGATGGAAGGGGGCCATGCTTTCGAAAGCTGGGAGGGAAGTGTTGATTAAAGCCGTGGCACAAGCGCTGCCCACATATACGAGAGCATTTTCAAGATTCCCGAGTCCTTTTGTAGTCGGATTAGGTCTTTGGTCTCTAGTTTCTGGTGGGGTCAGCGTAAGACGGAAAGCAAGGTTCATTGGGTGGCGTGGAGGAAGCTTTGTGAGCCTAAGAGGTTAGGAGGGATGGGCTTTCGTGACTTCCAAGCATTCAACCAAGCGCTTCTTGGGAAGCAAGCGTGGCGTCTTTGTGTGAATCAAGGGACATTGGTGGAGCAACTCCTTCGAGCTCGCTATTACCCACATGGTTCATTTTTGAGGTCTGAGCTTGGACAGTCCCCGAGTTACACATGGAGGGGAATATGGGGTGCTAAAGGGGTGTTGTTTAAGGGTGCTAGGTGGCGGATTGGCGAGGGAGACTCGATCAACGTTTGGAAGGATCCATGGATCCCAGGAACGAGTTCCCACCGTGTTCTTTCACCTAGGGGAGAGACTAATGAGAACCTCATGGTGGCGGATCTTATTCACCCGATAACGCTTAGTTGGAGGAAGGAGTTGCTTGAAGAGATTTTCCTTCCCTTTGAGGTGGATCGTATCCTTAATATTCCCTTGAGTTCAAGACGTGTGGAGGATATTCTTTGTTGGGATTTGGAGAAAAGTGGCGAATATTCGGTCCGTTCAGCTTACCATGCTATATTTGGTCAAGGCTTGGATGTGGAGGCTAATTCGAGTGGTCGAGAGCAGGAGAAGGTGTGGCGGTTCATTTGGAATAGTAAGGTGTTGCCTCGCGCGAAGCTGTTTATGTGGAATGTGTGTAGAGATACTTTGCCAACGAGGGTCAGCCTCCATCGACGAATCTCAAGTATCAACGAGGATTGTCCTTTGTGTGCGTGCCCTAGGGAAGATGGGCTTCATGCCTTGAGGAGCTGCGGGTTCGCTTCAAGGGTTTGGAGCCAAGCTAATTCGGATATCGATTTGGAGAAGAAATGGGTTGATGCTAGAGATTGGGTTTTGGACTGTTTTGAGCGGTTGGATGAGAAGGAGAGGGCTAAATTTTGTTACGGTTTGCTGGGCAATCTAGGGTGCACGCAATAAATTCGTCTTTGAAGAGATCCCTCCTTCGCCTCAGTCGTTGTTTGCTTATGTGTATTCTATCTTTAGTAGTCTGTGGAAGGAGAAGGAGATAGTTGTACAAGTTGCTGGGGAATGGTGTGGCGTTGGGAGCGTCCTCCTAGAGGTTTCTTCAAGCTCAATTCGGACGCTGGGTGTATTCCAGATGTGGGAACAGGCTTGGGGTTTGTTATGCGTGATGATGAGGGCTCTTTGTGCCTGGATGGTGTTAGTCAGTGTAGCGAGGTTTATGATCCAGGGATTGCGGAAGCTAAGGCGCTCCTTCTTGGTATGCATTTGGCGGCTGATTATGGGTAGGACTCAATTGTGGTTGAGACTGATTGCAAGAACTTGGCGTCGGCCATTAATGATCGGAGCAGGGGTCGGAGTAATTTTCATTTGGTTGTTGAAGATATTTTAGATTTTGCTAGTCGTTTTTCTAGTATTTCTTTTCAGTTTAAAGCTAGGGATTCTAATAAGGTAGCTCACTGTTTGGCTCATTACCATCCATGGGTGATAGGAAGTAGACTTTGGCATGAGGACCCCCCCCCCCCCCCGGTCTTGAGACTTTGTTGGCTGACGAAGCTTTGTTTATTGCTTGAGTTTGGCTTTCGAGCCTTTATATCAAAAAAAAAAAAAAAAAAAAGAAATAGACTAATAGGGACATTAGTAAAAACTCAAAATATATCATAAAAAAACTAGTCCACCTTTGATAGGTGGCTAGACAATAGTTTTGTGGTCACAACCTAACCATGGCTAGACATAAGTTAATTTGGTCACAACCTAACCATTGATATAACCTTAGATGCATTTGTTAAAGCTACCCACATATTGTATATGGGTGTCCATTTTTACTAATAATCAGTTAATAAACACCGATATTATGATATATACTTCCAATGTGGGATAAAAGTACACACTTTAAATTACATAAAATTGCTGTCTTCCCATGGAAAGCTAACGAGCGTTCGTATGCTTGACCTTCCGTCACATTGTATATCTGTATTATTGTATATCATTATTTCAGAACATGAAAACTCAAAACGGATGACAAGAATGAAAATTAAACACTGTCAAAAACAAACAAAGAACGATCATTGATCAACCTCTTAAGCCCATTTTTCCCCATAAACAGAAGCAGCGGCATATATAGAGCGAGAGGAGGGAGGGCAATTCTTTAGCTAGGCGGTGGATGGCTTCCGCTACTACGAGGCGGAGCCCTTATAGGTGACGGCTCTGGACGAGGTGCTGGGCCTGGTGGTAGGGGTAGATCCCTTGGGGCACGGCGCTCATGCAGAAATCTAACCAAAGACCGTTGAGTTTCTGCCTTACATGGTCCGCTGTATACGGGTATCTCACCAGCAGGGTGCTGAGGCTCGGTTGACAAGGCATCATTGGCTACCAGTGTCACCAACAGCAGTAATCCCACCATACTTTGTACACCCATTTCAATTCACAAATTTTCACCTTTCAGAAACCAGTTTTTTTTTTTTTTTTTTTGGGTTTTGAACTTGATCGATCGAGGTGATCGAATCTACAAGGTTGAGGAAGGTTTTACAAGGTCATCGTAGTGTTTGGACATATCTTTCCTTGTTGACGACGTACATATATAAATATATAATACAGTAACATCGTTGAAAAATTCGTAAGTGATACGTGCGTGCTAGTCTCCACTGGACCACTGGAAAGTCCGAGAAAATTCATGAGAATTGTGGCAAAAAATACTAGTTCATGTGATATCTCATTGAACCATGGGTACAGTTCCACTCTCCTGTTATCACATTCTATATTATCCATCAAAGAAAAGTGCATGTATAGACAAAAAAATTGGCTTAGTATTGTACAATAGAGGGAGTCAATCTTAAGCTCTGAGTTTGTTCGAGAAGAGATCGCATGCTATTGATCATATATAGAACTATAGAAGTGGGACGATCGGGCTGTGTATATGATGATGCATCCCATATAATCAGTAATGGGGGGCGCAGTGGAGACGTCATGATCCCATTATAAGGTATGGGACTTGAGTTCCACATCAGTAAGCATGATCATAGGCTCTTCTGCCTCTTGAGCTAATTTTGGGACGATGGATTCTCCCATAATCTATATCCGAGGTGGAGTTATATTCCCCAAAGTATCTCCAACATCTGTAACCGGCGCCGGTTGATTGTGGGCTTGCTTTGATCTACAAGTACGTGGATTTCCAATATGACACAACTGTACAAATAGCAGGTGCCTGAGGTGGAGCTTGCCGCTTGCATCATAAGTTGTTGCATTCCAATTAGCTAGAATTGCTAATAAAAGCAGAAACACCATGTTTTGGACTGCCATAAATGAGAGTCGAGCCCAATCGAAAACTAAAAAGAACCTAGGCATAATTGCTCCCTGGTAATGCAGCTACAAACTTCAAAAAAATAGAAAGCTTTGGTCGAGGAGAAACAAAGCTGGGTAGGCGACAGAGTACGTGTACGTTGGAGATAATTCGAAGCTTTGGTGGGAAAGACAATAGTAAATTTTCTTTTCCCACAGATGGAATATAAGAACTGTTATGAATTTATATTTATGTAGTATCCTTATACTTTCTAAGAAATAAATGGATTGGCGATTAGAACAACACAAATTCTTAGAACAATAGACATGCATGCATCAGCTCGAGCACGGATATGTATTTGTTTGAGTTTAGAGTGACGGTGATTCACTCATTGCCGCACTATGAGATTGGAGTTTTGGGGATTTAGTGTCTTTGGATAATAGTTTGAACTCAAAAATTACATGTATAAAATTGAGAAAGAACACAAACTTGAAATGACTTCTACAGTGTTTTGAAATAGCTTTTTATGGCCTATAAAAGTTCTCGCGGTAATTTTTTGATTTTCGAAGAAAAAACTCAAAAATTACTAAAAACTCTTATTCTAAAAGCCTGTCTAAAACGACTTGGGGCCATGAGCTAGTGAGCTACCCAAGAGATACATCATTATGCACGGATCAACAAAGCCTAATTATGACGGAAAGACAAGTAAGTACGTCTCAAAGACAACTCTTCTAGTGTTGCGTTGTCTAGTTCAAAGTTATAACACACGGTACAAACCACCATACGATTTCATGAACACAAGTGTCGTCGCTTAACCTCGGCATTATGGAAATGACATTGTTCTTGATAAGCATAGAAACAAATTACTCATTACTATGTACAAGGCCTGAAGGCCAACAAGGGGCTAGGAAACATGGATCCATAGTTAATTCACAAACAACAATTAACGAAAACGGAGAATACACCAGGAGCTGAGCTCTTAAATTGGCGAATTTGATATATTCAGTTTTGCATCTCATATTGCACAGGAGCCCTTGAAGGTGGTGGCGGTGAACGGGGCAGGGTTTCTGGGGGCGACCATGCAGGTGGCTGCCGTGGACGGTGCATGGTTCCATGTTGTGGAGAAGGTTGTGCGTTATCCGGCATCTCGTCATGTTCTAGGGACTTGCTAGTAAAGGTCATATTCATCACTAGCATTATCAGGAGCAAACCCATCACTTTTTGGCCTCCCATATCGAACTCTTTGTACTCACAATAGGGAGGTCATGCAATGTAAGGGTTAACCGAATTGTATAGGATAAAAATTTAGAGGATCATCGAACGTAATCGCTTTGATGATTTGAGTAGAAAAAAAAATGTATGCATGTTGCATCATTGAAGTTTTCTTAAGACTAGTCGCGCGCATTTACAATTGTGCCTATCCACTAAGTTGAGAATCAGATTGTACCCAAAAAAAATAAACTAAGTTGACAATAAGATAATATTCCACTTCTCCACAACCAAAAAAAAAAAAAGTTTTCTTTCACTATATGGGTCGGATTTTAGAATTTCTAAAACCGAAGATCAGACAGGATTGGGCCAATTTGGTGCGGTCTGATTTTTCCTGTCCACACCACCTTCTAAATACCCCTAGTTATAAGTATTGGCACTCAAAAAAAACTACTTGGACCAGTCTATTAATGTAGTAGTTTTTTTTGGTTTTTTGATTTCACTGTCCGGATTCGAGTTGGGTAGGACCATTAGGACGGCAAAACTCTTCCTCAGATTTTTAACACTGCTATTATAACAACCCCATTTGATCTAAGTGCTCTGAGTATATAGTAATATCTATATATTGAAATATTAAACTTTAATGACATTTAGTGTACAAGAATTTTCTAAAAAATGTTAATACTAGACCCATCTTTATTTTGAGCATGGCCATCATGGCCCACCCGGTCAAGGTTGCTCGTGCAGAATATATGGACAGTGGACTCCTCTCTGTTACCTACACGTTGCGAGGAAATACTCCACTAGATTGTCCTGGTACTTAGTCCCTAATTCTGTCATTCAGATAGTCCTTATGAGCTAGCATGCGAAGTGAAACGTAAACATCAAATAAGAAAATTAGAAATCAAAATCAATTATTAGAAAATTAATCACTACGAGACTTTTGTTAAGCTAATTGATTTTAATAATTGATTTTTGCATCTCTGCAAATAATCTTTACATTTGCGAGTATGAGAAGAGTACTGAAAACTATAATTTAGGAAACTATATTATCAACGAGGAGGATGAGAAGAATATGGTGTGAAGCGTGGACTAATGTTGGTTCAAATCAAATTGATTGACTTATAATATAGACGATGTCACGAATATAATCTAATGAAAGACACTTCAATAAATGGAGGAGCTAATGGCTCGAGTGCAACAACAAATTGCATTTAATTTATTGATTGGACTCCTCCTGCGCATGGATGGATTGCTCAATACTGATGGTCTGATGGCACCTCAAAGGGTAATCCTGGTATGGCAAGAGGAGGAAGAGTTAACCGAGATATCAAATGGTTTTTCTTGGTGCGTTTCAATTGAGCTTTGAAGTGTGCTCCTCGATTGTTAGTTGGCAAAAGAGTTATTATGATTGATTGTTGGTAATTATATTAGGTTTTGAGTTATTTGACAAATAAAAGGAGGACAATAAGTGAAGTTAATTATCCTTGAAGAAACGAATTCGGACTCTAAAATTTATTTATTATAGAGTTGATAGAGTTTACCTTGATGCATGTCAAAATCAACCAAATGGTCGGTAGAAGTGTAAATGAAATTAATACTAATATGGATAAACACTCTATATAGAGCTGATTTTTAATTTTAGAAGATCTCAACACAAAGAAACTTATATTTCTAAAGCTACTAAAAGCTTTTGTGTTCGCTTTATTCTCTAATCTCTAGTGTCATTATCTGTTTGGGGAGTAGGCTAATTAATAGGATTTCCCACCCAAAGATAGGCCACAAGAAAGTTACGAAATGAAAACAAAAGAAATTCCTAATCTTGGTTGTCTTTATGCTGTTGCTGTGAGAAAGCAAGACAGAGGATTGGATCATCCCAGATTATTTCATCTCAAAATCATATCTAATTCCAAATTTATATATGTAACCAAACAACCCCTTGTATAATTATATCTCCCTCTATGCCCCCTCCTAACACACAAAAAGAAAGGAAGCACTATACTCCATCTATTGCTTACAAAAAACTAACATTCTCTTTTCTAAAATCATGTGAACTCTTACTCCAATCAAATGTATGTGACCCTAATATGATTTATTTTACCCATTTCTCTAATGGCAAGTGGCTTTATATAATTACAGTACACTTATTTCCTAGGACCTTCTTCCTTCATAGGAAATCACTTAATCTATACTCCCTCCGTCCCACTTGATTCTTATCATTTGTTCAAATTTCCCCTCACATGCCACTTGCAAATGATAACAACCAAGTGGGACGGAGGGAGAAGTATTTATTCAATTTATTTATTTTGTAAAAATAGTGTATAAGTTGCTAATAATAAATCTAATTTCCAACCTTTCGGTTAGAATATAGTACTGCTAGATATTGAATCATTTCTTAATTTTATAAAAATATAATTATCAAATTTTGTTTAGTGTTATTTCTTTTCTCATTATTTTATTTAGTCCGAATGATTATTAAGGTGGTATAATTGCTTCATTTCCATACTTTCAAACTTAAAATTTAAGGCGGAACTGAAACAAATTCTTGCCAGATCAATTAGCATAAGGCTGACCATGTTCTCCTCACATGTATTCCAGTGAGTTTCAAATCCTTCCAGTTCTTTTCGATTGCTTTCAGTTCTTTCCAATTCTCTCCCATTATTTCCACTTTTCTCCCATTATTGCTAGTTAATTCCTTTAATTTAGTCTGTTCTTTTCAATTCCTTCCAGTCCTCTATAGTTCCTATTAGTTTCATCTAGTTCAATTCACTACAGTTCTGCGAGTTTCAGCTGAAAAAAAAAAACAAAACTAAGTTTTTTTTAAATATACACCTGTGCAAGCCATCAATGAACAAAAAAGCCGATGAACTTGGAAATTTAACTGCTCCAACTCAAGGAATCCACATGCTACCAGATTTAAGGTAGATATTCAAGATCGGTCCGGCTAGGTTACGTATTAGATATCTGAAATCTATTGCCTAGTTTATTTTTTAATGTATCAACCTATGACTTCCTTGTCCTACATCACATGGAACTCTGTGTAATGTGTATGCCATCTTTCCATTTTGTTGCAAAATGCCTTTAGCCGAGTTATTGATTCGATTTCTTTTCCATTTCAAGAAACAACAAAGATGATGATCCAAATTACATTCAATATGATAATAATTATGTTGAACGTGTAGAAGAGACCGAGAGGGCATACTTACGAATCTTCATAGTATCATTTCATTATAACAAATAGAATGTACGTAAGTGTTGAAAAGTCAGAAATCAAACCTTAAACGTATACTTATAGCAAACAATAGCAGCATATTCTCTTTGCATCTCTTTCTTCCTTAATCACTTTGTTAATTAATTCATCCGATGTCTTTTTTCTTTTCTTTTCAGACCAAGAAATCCCAATGGATGTTTTGTTGACCCTTAGGTTTCTCGTTTTCCGATTCCTTTCCTTTGGAGTAAAAATTATGGAGGAAAATTTGAAAGTAGACAATCTAGGGAGTAAAATGATACAGCTTGTTCCTAGTTAATAATCTTAATTCATCTAGACAACTTGAATATTTTTATTGAATTTTGACAAAGTTTATGCTTATAAATAAAAATATCATTTTTGTTCCTAACCCAATGGAAAGCTTGCATTAAGTGCCTCTTTGATGTTGTCTGGTCAACGAGTCCTACACAATAATAGGCATTGTCTTTCGGAGTGTATTCGAAGAAGCCCCTCGATCTAACGCTTAACTTAGTGAGAGAAACTCTAATTTTAATGAGATAAGTCAAGTGAATTCATGTGAATATCATTGGTTTTGTCCTTAGCATTTAGTGAGGTATTATAGTATCTTGGACCTTTGTCTTTATGGTGTACTAGAGACGTGACATGACCTTATTGGACCGCCATTGTTAGGGTATGTGGAATATTGGTCATTCTCAGAACGAGTGTACGATGACTCTATTATGTTGGCTCGAAATATGCGGGAGAAATAGAGCCATTGGTTGATTAGTATGTCTATACAACAAGCCTCTGATATGCGAGTTAATTCCACTCGGTTTCTTTATAGATGATTTTTTTTACCTAAAGTGTTCTTCGTTTCTAATTAATTACTCATCACAAAATATAATAGCCTAAATGACACGCGTGGTTGTCCTTGTAATTGCCATGCACAATATTTGCATGTACATAAAGTATTTTAGGTCATAAAATTTCATGCTCAATTAGGGTGAAGTATTTTATCCAGTTCAAAAAATAAAATAAAAAAGATGACTAGCAAGAAAGCATTATGTTTTAGGATTATTTTTTAAAAAAATATGCTCTATA
Source organism: Corrigiola litoralis (assembly GCA_901111285.1). Taxonomy (NCBI): domain Eukaryota; kingdom Viridiplantae; phylum Streptophyta; class Magnoliopsida; order Caryophyllales; family Caryophyllaceae; genus Corrigiola; species Corrigiola litoralis. The sequence continues at coordinate 49,590 of CAAKMY010091701.1, read as the reverse complement.
ATTATTTCTCATGTGAAACATTCCGATAAATCTCCGACTACAAACAATGTTCAAAGAGATTCATTGAGATTTCAATTTTATCATTGATCAAGTACTCAATCGGATTAGTAGTTGGAGTACAGTAAGGTCAAGCTATCTTAATTAGGGAAGTTGATTCTAATTAACTCGTTACTAATAGCATATATGTTCACTCATAAAATGTTGGTGTTTTACCTTCGCAAGTTTATAGTGATCAACCTGAATATTATCATGATTAGTTTTTGGTGGGCGAGTGAGGAAGTAAATGGATATGTTGGGTTAAAAAAGAAGATCTTCCGCTACTGAAAAGTTGTGGAGGGTTTGGATTAAGGGAAGTAGGAGCTTTCAATGAGGCGTTGTTAATGAAACAAGTTGATAGATTGATTCATAATCCTCAACTGCTAATATCACAACTATACAAGGCTAAGTATGGAAAACATTTCACTTTTAGAACCTCTCATTAGGGTATAATGCATGATGAGGAATTCTTCTAGAGCATGGGAGGAGATTCACAATGGTATTTTTGTCATTGTAAGAGGGTTCAAAATGGAATATTGGTTCTAGTAGCAGAGTGTCAATTCTTGACCTCTTATGAAATACTCAATCGCAATTTGAGACAATATCTTACTAAGGTAGGTTTGTTCTACTAAGGTTAGTGATCTAATCTCTGCTTCAAATAATTATTGGGACGAAGATAGAGCAAAACTGACAAATTTATTAAGTGTTCAGAAGATTATTCAATTAGAGCTACCTAAGACGCCAGAAGAAGATATTCTTGTCTGGGCTACTCAAAGTTTGGGGTACTTAGGCCCTGTTCTCTTCAGCTGAAACTCGTAGAACTGCACTGAACTAAACTTGAAGTTACTGGAGGAAACTGGAAAGAATTGGAGATAATTAGAAGGAACTAGAGAGAACTGGAAAGAACTGGAAGGAACTGGAGAGGACTGAAAAGAATTGAAAGGAACTGGAGGGAACTAGAAGGAACTGAAGAGGACTGGAAGAAAATGAAATCAGTTAAAAAATAGAAGGAATTAACTTGAAGGAACTTAGGAGAACTGAAAGGAACTTAGGAGAACTGAAAGGAACTGAAGAGAACTTGAAGACACTGGAAGAAACTGGAGAGAACTGGAAGCAACTGGAAAGAATTGGAAGGAACTGGAGAGAATTAGAAGGAACTGAAAAGAATTAGAAGGAACTGAAAAGAACTGGAAGGAACTGAAACTTACTGGAATTCATGTGAGGAGAACATGACCTTAATGTAAAAATCGTGATATTTCTTCTTGCATAATCGACCACGTGAAAAGTGTCTTCAAGAAATAGAGCAACAATTTCAGAAAAGATTATAGGTATGTGTTCTATTACCTAAATGGTTGATTTTTATGTGTAAGCTGTGCTCAAGAGCTCTAGCCGCCAAAGGGAGGCTGCGAGACATTCATTTGAATGTTAATATGAGTTGTCCATTATGTGGGAATGCTGAACAAATCTTGGATCATCTATTTAGATATTGTGTCATCACGCAACATATTTGGAGATCCTCGCCTCTTGTAGTTTGTAGTTAATATTCAGGAAAGCAGCCTCTTCCCACGTAAGAGATGGGTAATTTAGTGATATATGTGGCAAAGTAAGGAAACTCATCCTTAATGGCGCATATTTGTTAAGACCCTTTGGTTAATATGGTGTCATAGAAATGAAATCACATACGGTAACACAAGCTTATATCCTGAATGGATTCTAAAGAAAGTTGAAACTCTTGTGCAAAGGTACCTAGCTATGTAGCAACCAACATTATCCTGTAAGTCAGCGACGCCAGATGGTACATTGCAGTGGCCACCAGGTTTTACAAGAGAAGATATAGGTCGAATACATAGAGCTTCATCCATGGTAGGTATTGTCATTGAAGTGGATGGTTCGTGGGAGCCAGCACACCAACTACAACTCAAGCTATATTAGCATGGGTTGTCTAGAATGGTAGTCGAACAATAAATTGCGATTTTTTTAGGGAAGCTTTCAGCCGGAAGCAAATGAGTGTCTAGATGGTATCTGTTCTAGATGGTATCCTATGAGAAGTTCAGCCTGGATATTCCAAGGTCACAGTTTTTATTGATGCGCTTCACTTGATTCTTGTTTTGGGAGGACAAATGGTTACACATGTAAATGTTTATTTGGTATGTAATGAGATAAAGAAGGTAAGTAAGCAACTTGATATCTCTATCACAACGAATGAAGAAAGGAACATGGTGGAAAATGCGCATATGCTAGCCAGAGCTGCTAGACTAGATGATTTTGGTTAATCAGAGTAGTAAAAATCGTTACTTTTTGTTGTATTATGTTGCTTCAATACCTTTTACATGTTAAAAAAATAACTCCTTACATCAGACAATTAGTATAGAGATTGTTTCAAAATTTACTAAAAACTATTTCTTGTGGAGGAAATCTAGGACACATTTCTTTCAACTTTTATAAAAAGTCAAAAGCAGTCGTACAAAAAAGTAAAAAAGGATGTTAAAAAAGAAGCAATTTAAATGATTAGATGTTCGATTTTCATATATACTCCGTACAATTCATGGACTTTGTGTGTTCCTATAATACCAATACATTTCATGGACTTTCCACTTTTCGATTTTAACTAAAACACAAACCAAAAAACTTACGAAAATGAAATAACTCAAATGATTATAAAAATTTTGCCCCAATCATAATATTTATATTCGTTTTCCATATCAATTTTCCCCGGTTCAATTTTCGTATAACATGTACTGCGTACTTCGTATGACTTTGTGGGTTCCTATCAAACCAAACCAAAACAAAAAACCTTTGAAAATAAAAATAACACAAAAGACCATAGAAATTTCACCTAAACATAATTGTTATACACCCTCTATTCTGTTGATTTCTCTACATTTGCTGTTTTGACATGATTTGAGATCCTATTTTGACTATTAAAGCTCAAAATATATAATTAAGGAAATTATAAAAATATATATCCATTTTAAAATACTTTTAATTACAAGTTTAACCATTATAATTTTATAATTTTATCAAATTTATATTTTGAGATATTGATAGTCAATTTCAATACAATTTTAATGTACTTTTTTTCATAAAACAAAGTCAAAAATGCCAAAAAGGGCATACCACCAGTCCCCACCGCAACGTTCAAATGTGGAAAGGTATGATTTAGAAGAAGCAGCATTTTTTAAGTGTTAGAAAGTGACCTGCTATAATCATCAATGTCATTGCAGTTTTTCAACCAATTTGGCCCACATTCTTTAATTTATTAATCACATAAATACTAAATATAAAAAATGTTTATGCATAGTCAATTTTACACCCAATCAGTGACTGTACAATATTAAAAATAAATATTTAACTTTTTATTTTATGAACTGGTGCAGTATAGTTCTGAACTGTATTTACTAGCTCAAAAGTTAAAATATCTCTCTAAATTTCAGTGCATTTTTTACCTTGTTTTATTGCTGAATTTCCTTAAAAAAATCCCTACAAAATCTTGGCTCATTCCACCTCAGGATTTCTAAGCATATTTTGTTTAATATCCTTTTTTAGACTGTTCTTATCCATTTTGTACAAAAAGGGTGTTAAAATTTTGTGTATTTATATATGTGAACCCTTAGGTTTATTTTATAGTGTTAGAAGAAGTTGCAACATTATTGTGTTTTGTTATTATTTTAATTGTTATTCTTTGTACTTCAGTTAGTTAAGATCTACTGAAGACTGAAGACTTTTGTTTACTTTTGTTTGCTTTTGTTTTCTAGTGTTTATCTTATTTGTCAGTGTTTTTTTTTATATTCTTGGTGTTTTTTCTCTTTCTTTGTGTCTATAAATTTCATCATTTTCTGTACTTTGAGTTTAGTGGGTTTGCTGTTATTTGTCAGTTTAAGTGATGGGTTGGTGTTAGTTTGAGTTGATCAAGGTATTAAGTGAAGTGGGTACTTTTGTGTTTTTTAAGGTTTTTCTTGTTCAGTTCAATTTTCCATTTTTATAAAAAATTATGAAAAGCAAGAGAATGGGGTGTTTTGTATGCTTGTTTTCAAGGAAAAAGGTTGTCAAGATTGAGGATACTGATCGAGCTCGATCTGCTAATCGTACTTCAGGTATTGTTTTTACTGAACTCTGTTAAGATTTCAGTAAAAGGTGCTAACTTTTGAAAAGGGCATTGTTTGTTTCTTTTTATATTGTTATGATATTGTTGTTTTGTGATACATATATGTTTGATTATTTGATGGGTGTTTGTGAATTTGGGTTTTGTAGCAAAGTGGAATAATGATTGTCTGAATGACAGTGGTGATGTATGTTGAGGCTTTTTTGAACAAAGTTGTTTGATTGTTGGAGAAATTGTGTGCATTTTGTAGAAAATGCTATTGGGGATGCAAATTTAGCAGCTGCTAGAGCTAATGACAAGGCTGTTAGGTCCAAAAGTCCAGCTAAAAGCTTCACATACCGCGAACTTTGCATTGCGACTGGAATGTTTAATGGTGCTAATAAGATTGGTGAAGGTGGTTTTGGGAAAGTTTTTAAGGGAAGACTGGAGACAGGGGAGGTAAAAGATTTCTGCTTTTCTTGATCTTTTCTTATATTGTATGCATTTGTTCTTGAGTCATCCTTTTTGCATCTTCATGTAGAGAAGAATTCGTTCATAAGTTAGTAAGTGTATTTTGGGCCAAAACCTACTCTCCTGACATTTTTGGTAATCAAATTGTTTACGTGAGGTCGTTATTGAAACGGTTTGACTTTGTTGGTAGATTGTCGCGATCAAACAATTAAATCATGAAGGCCTCCAAGGAAGTCAGGAATTCATTATTGAAGTTCTCATGCTTAGCCTTCTTCACCACCCAAACCTCATGAGCTTGAAAGGCTATTGCACTGATGGTGATGAAAAACTTTTAGTATATGAGTACATGCCAAAGGGTAGCTTGGAAGACCATTTATTTGGTAAGCAACTTGGACATATGTTTAAAGGATGTTTATATGAATATGCACTAATTTATTCTTGTTTAGATAGTCTTTCTAGGCAGATGCTGAGCTGTGTTTATACAAGATTTTGAGCTTTCTTAGATTATACTAAGTTGAATGACAGTGTACTCTTATGAGTTGTATCCTGTAGTTTTGATATTTCTCATGTGTTCTAGAGAACTGTGTCTGCTGACTTTGTACATCTATATACACTATATATGTCCACGTTAATTTGGAATCATGCACATAAGCTACTGGCAATGATGCCTGATTTTGTTATTCCTTTTTTCTATATTAGAATGGATTGATTGATACGAATACGATTGGATACGTTAGGTTAAAATTTGTTAATATCGTCCATGCCGAACACATTTGATACATGATGTAAATGCAAGTTTTCAAAATGAGTTATTGGCATCGGTATTGAACATAGATGCACACTAATAGGAGCTTAATATATGTTATATCTTATGTCCATTTTAAAGTAGAGTTGGTATTCTGGAAACGTGAGTGAGGGAGAACTGATGACAAGTGATAGTTACCTTTAACTCTCTGTGTTGTATTATAGTTGAGTGGCAGCTTGCGAATGTTCAGCATAGTTACAGCTTAGAATGAGATGGCTACTTTGCATGGTCCGATTGTTCTTTTCCCTATGTCATCCTGCTTGTCATTCTGAGGCTTTTAAAATGAGCCGATTTAAAAGAAAATCCACTGAAAATCAGAAGTATTAGGGTTTAGTTGAACGTAATTTTTGAGGGATTCTAACCTTATCTCTTGAATATGGATGATTGGGCAAGCTACCTGGTGATTTGCTAAACTAGCTCTGAATTGAATGTGTACTGACAGATTTTTGATGTATTAGTGTATTCTTAATTCGATTGCCTGAAAAATCTTGAACCATCAAGGGAAAGTTTTAGCACTAGATAGCTGTGTTCATTAATTCTGTTTGGTGGATGATGTCGCTTATGGGTCTCAGGTATATTTTGAAGTCTTGTGAGGGCAACCTGTTATGTGATGTGTACAATTCTTTATAAAATAGACTTGAGATAGATAGTTATTTGGTTGATAGGTCAAAGGAGGTCTATGGTGGATCGAGTGAGCCTTTATTAGTTTGACTTGTGAATGGTTAGAGGGAGAAAAAAGGGGAAAATTCAGTAGATAGGTATTTGGTTTTTGTTTTCTTTGTAAACTAGAAACATAACGGTCCTCCATTCATTGGGAATAAATCTCTGGGGTGTGGGATCGGTCTATGATCTGATCTGAACCATTGAGTGGAGTTGGATGGCTCTTGATAGGAACTGCTTGTCCAAAAGCAAATAAGCAGCTTTGTCGGAACCAGGCAATGATTTTTACCCTTCCCAGAGTGATTTCTACACTACCTCATGTGAGTCAAACTTCCCGATGCTCCTCCCACAGGGAATGTAAAAGTCACTACAGGGAGTTTAATATCAGCTCCTGCAGAAACCGTTATGATTGGAGTCTATGAGGTGGCTGTGAGTTCTCTGCCTTTTAATTCCAACAAGTTTAAGCGTATTATGTATGGTCGTCGACTTGTGAATTCACAAGTGTTCTTGTTGTTTCTAAGGACAGGTTTGTAGTTGTTTTAGTGAAAATTGTGCATGTGTTCCTCATTACTACCATTGAAACTGTTCACACAAGGAAACTCTGCAGTTGCTGCATGAGATCTTGCTAGCCCGACACTAGAATCCATTTAAGGAAGCATTGTGAGCAATAAAAATACACTTAATATAGCGTCTTATGCCACAAAACTCTTAACTTTTTTCCTCATTACTTCGTGGGAGTATTTGGGGGCTTCCAGAGAACATTATAAAAGAGAGAAATCATCACATGTTATGTAGATATTGCTTGTAGGGTTTACATGCTAAAAATATGATTAAAAAAAGTTTAGTTGGAGTTTAACTCTGTATTGCCTTCTAGTTGCTGATTTGGTTGTAGAATGCATTTTGTATTTATTATTAGCATTATGTTGCTTTCCATCCTTCACATGTGCTACCTTTGTAAGCAGTTCTCATTGAGTTTAGTAGTCTACATATGAGGCTTTGAGGTGTTTTGGTTAATCAGTTTTGATGTTTATTTAGCTCCTGATAGATTCCTGGTCAATTGACAGCAGGAGACTGGTAAATTAACTAGAAAAAGGTTTCACTGCTGCAAGTGTTAGTTAGAGTGAACCTTGATTGAATGATCTGTAGTTGTGTGTCATAGATCTCACTGTTCTAAGCGTGTACTGTACTGATGCCTCTTATTGTTCATAATGATCAACTAAAGCCTACAGTACAAGCCAAAGGTGAATTGTAACTTGTTTAACAGTTGAGTACATAGTTAAAGACCCAGTTTTTTTAGCTAGGGCTTGAAATGAACTTTCTTGAATTGTTAATCAGTGTATTTATTGGTGATCTCTCTTCCATCACAATCATAGGGCCTTTTCAACTAGTGCAAAATGTCCTGTGTTTCACATTTTAAATTTGTCAAGGTGATCTGTGATTCAAGGTTTGGATTTGTCACAGTCATTATAACCAGATGTTTTGTACTTTATATTGTTTGAATTTGTCAAAATGTTCAATGTTTGAGAGTCAGGATTAGTCACATCACTATAAATTTGACATCAAAAAGACTATATCAGCTGGCCTTGAGTTACCCGTGGAGGTGTTTGCATATCTGCATCATATCTGTGTATTCATTTCATTTAGTTTTAGAGGCAATGGCGGACCAGATGATGAATCTACTGGATTCTCTGAGTTATTAGGTATTACACTGAGAGAGGGGACGGGAATCTAGGGGCCTGTAAAAAGAGAAATGTTTGATATTTACCGAGCAGATAGGTATGTGTTGATAGACTGATAGTGGTCCAAGTATCTAGGGGTATGTCTTTGAACAACACAAAGTGATGGAAAAAGCTTTCTCAAGGCCAACCATGTACGAGATGGCATTTTTGCCCCTAATTTCTTTTTTTTTTTTCTTCTTCTAATCTTCATGGGCTAAGCTCAAAAGTCAACCGCTGAGTGATCATGAAAGAGTTTAACCAGACACTTTCCAATAGGTCACAACAGAGTATCACACTATCACTAACACTTACGGTCCTTCACCTACTCTTCTGTCTTTTGGGCTTCTTGGGATACTTTGAGCAGTTTTGCATGAATTCTGAATTCGTTCTTGATCTTTCCTTTAATGGCCTCTTTTCTGTCCCATTTTTGGGGTTATACGTAATCTTTCCAGGCCTCTTTGCTTCCCCATATTCAGAAATAATGCAATTTTTTCTTAAGATGTTCACGTCTTGACAATTTGTTTTGTGGATATCTGCATGGATATTTTCAGACTTGAACCCTGATAAAGTCCCCTTGGACTGGAACACGCGCATAAAAATTGCTGTTGGTACTGCTAGGGGCCTGGAGTATCTTCACTGCAAAGCCAATCCATCTATTATCTTCCGCGACTTGAAACCTGCAAATATACTGCTGGACGATGACTTTCATGCGAAACTCTCAGATTTTGGACTTGCCAAGTTGGGACCTGTTGGAGACAAGACCCATGTCTCGACTCGCGTTATGGGAACTTATGGTTATTGTGCACCAGAATATGCCATGAGTGGAAAGCTGACTGTAAAATCTGACATCTATAGCTTGGGTGTCGTTTTATTGGAACTGATCACTGGGCGAAAGGCAATTGACCCTAACAGAAGTCGCTCAGAGCAAAATTTAATTAACTGGGTGAGTTTCCTTTTCTGTAAGTCGTATTTGTTATTTGCAATTATACGCTATTTGAACACTATGTTCATTAAATGTTTGGTAAGACTTTTTATACTAACATGTCGATTTGAACAATAGGAACCTGCATGCCTACTTTGGTGACTTATTTTCCTCATTTGCAAACCATATAGTCTCGAGCTTCCTCTTCTAATTTATGTCTTACATATGTTTTTGTTTTCATAATTTGAGCATCAGCTTTTCATTTTTCTCACAATATCCAATTTCACAAGTTCACGTATCTTGAGCTTTAAGTTACTTAGCATTACTTCCTTGTCCATCCTTGTGACAGAGTTATTTTACTTGTTATTCTGAACATGATGAATTGCATTTTGTTTATCATGTAGAAGTTGCACCCATTTCAGAGTGGACATTCATCTAAATAAAAGTGGTTAACAAAACTCATTTACGCCAAGCTCTATCTTTGAATCTTTTTTTGATTCTACATCTTTGCATAATTCTCATCCTTGTCTTGCATTTTTTTTATTTGATACCCTGCAGTCTCGTCCTATCTTCAAAGACCGAAGGAAATTTGCTCAGCTAGCTGACCCAGCTATGCAGGGTCGCTTTCCATCGCGCTGTCTCCATCATGCTATCGCTATAGCTGCCATGTGTCTCCAGGAGCAGCCCACTTTCCGACCTCTCATTAGCGATGTCCTCGTGGCACTTGAGTACTTAGCATCTCAACCTTACAATGCAGAAGCCGGTAGTTCTGAAAACCGAAGCCCTCAACCTTCACCTTCACAACGAGATCGCAGCAGATGCTGAAGAATAATCATTATATCCCTTTAATATTTCATCTGTACAAAGTGGTCAAAGTGGCAGGCTGGTTCATACAGTGAAAGAATCTCGTCCCAGCTATTTTATAGGTCCATAGATGGCACATAGATTTGGTTTTTAGGTCAGTGGTAATAAGGTAAGATGTGTTCATAGACATTTTCTCTATTCTTTCTTAATTCCCTTGCTTAGTTGCTGCAGCAGTTATATCTTATTTATGCAATGATTTTCGTTTGTGACAGGTTGTAGGACAGGGTTGGAGTCATTCGTTTGTGTATAGCGACATAGGTATATCGGATACTTGTGATTTGTTGAAGGATATAATTGTTTGTTGGGGGGCTGTCGGATAGCTTTCCCGATGCTTCTTACTCGAAGACTGTTTCGAGTTCGTGAGACGAAGTGCAGAGAAGTTTTGCGCAGTTTGTTCATATGTTAAGAGTAATTTATGCTAGAAAGCTGTTGAAAGAAAAGTTTGTTCATATCATGGAACTGGATTGTTGTAGTGTAGTAGGTACTGTTGATTTATCCAACTCTTTGGGATTAGAACTTGTAGATGATGAATATAGCATGGTTTCACCAGTTGTAAACCATCAAAGACTGTCATGTTAAATCACTGCGCGCTGATACGGAGCCTGCACTTGATCAAGAAAAAAAATTGATTATATGATCTTAGTAACATTTCTGTTGGAGAAGTGGACTACTACTATGCTTGATCTTTTGGGAGATGAAAGAGTATTTTAAGATTTTTACAGGAATGGTAGTCCAAACCAACCCATAAGCCATCATAGTTTGAAGTACACTATGATTAGCATGATTAGGTTGGCTCCTACAAGGCTAGAGTCTTGAGACTGTACTGAACTATGAACTTGTCAAAGTGGTACTACTCGGGCTACTTATGTCTGTTTCAAATAGATTGGGCACCCACCAAAACAATCAGTGCGATGTTGATAAATGTAGTCAGAAAACTCCTCCATACTAGTACAATCATTTATATTTCTTGAGCGTGTAGTACTAATGTACTATCAACTTCATTAACGGTAAAGGTCAATGAAATAAGTCAACTTTATCAGTACGGCTAGTTCATAATTGCCTGGAAGTCTAACCCGTCTTTGAAGGAAATATAAGAGATTGTACGCAAGTGGTTGGACAAGTTTACTAACATTTGTAACTTTAGTACTAGATACAAATTGTATGTGTATGTGTATGTGTATGTGTGTTTAATACTTCGTACTGGATACCAAGTCGTTGGTATATAGTACGAAGTATTTACAAACATTTGTAAGTTAGTGACAATCCGGCGTTGAAAATGAGGAACAGTTTACAATTTTGGACTGTGGACATAGTGAGGCAACTAACATCGTTACCACAAGAAAGATGATTATTGTCCTCAAATGTGATGACTAACGATAAGTCGATAACATTATGAGAAGAGAGCTCTCTATATACAGCCCATGAGAGTTCTATATTGACGAGAGAGCAGAGAAAAGCTCAGATCATTACCACCAGAAAGTTGATTATTGTCCTCAAATGTGATGACTAACGATAACATCTAGTGTGAGAAGAGAGCTCTATATACAGCCCATATATGAGAGTTCTATATTGACAATAGAGTATAGAAAATCTCACTTTATTGATATAGGGAGTTACTCTATCTATTGTTAACTGGTTTTGGATTGGGGTTGGAACCTCGTTTAGGTTTATAAATTCTCAAATTTTTGTATTCGATAGTCGGACCCAATAATTACGTGAGTCACTTATTGTGAGACTGTTTTGTTTGTTGTGAAACACGAAGATGTTGATTATAGACTATTTTTATTATTCTAGACTTTTTATCATTATTCCGAGACACATTTCTTTGTGAAACACGCACGTGTTTACTCCAAACTACTTTTTGTTATTTTGAGATACACAGATGTTTATTTTTGACAAATATAATACGCAATATTTGTATGTGGCAGCCAGACACAAAATTTCCTCTTGTAAAGTATGACTTCTCTTTGTCATGGGTAAAAATATTACCAGCTAATCCATAGGCAGATCAACATGACGCCTAATATGTAATAGTGTGTCCATTCTAGTTCCGAAAGCAATCAAGTAGGGGTAGAAGGTTGAGAATATATCATTTAAATCGCATTCACTTGTTTGTACACCGTGAGAATTGATTGATAAGTTTTTAATAATATAAAAGTAAATTAATTTAATAGCTTTTTTAAGTGAAAAATGAATGTATAAGATAAGATGATGTGTGTTTAATCAAGCTCATTTTAGTAGATTTGAATTTGAGGTTGAATTCCTTCCTCCTATAACCACTACCCTTGGTAATGCATCATTGGGATTTTAGGTTTCGTTCTCAAAATTTTTTTAGATCTAATTCCCACCAAGTTTGATCTTGATAATTGGAAACAACTCACATTCTCAATGTCAATTCTCACGTACCAAACACATTGTTCCATGATAGACAACAACTACACGAGGCATTTGTCTTTATAATCATTCTTCATAATTATCCCAATGGTTAGTGTTCAATCTACTTGGGGATAGTTTCAGGTTTAAATACTTATATCTTGCCTCTTACGACAACATTCATTGCTTCAAAATACTAAAAGAATAATAATAATAATATGACGATAAAGTACTAGAACAAAAAGCGGTATGCATGACATTTTTAGCTTAGACGATAATCTTGTATATTCCCAAATATTTAGTTCATCCCCAACTTTTGGATTTGCATTAAGATGTGTGAAAGGTTCAGGCAAGTAGGCACCATCAAAATCTAAGCGTGAGAGGACTTTGCTTGCCCAAAAATGGTCAAAGTCTCCATCTTAGACCCAATTATGGCCCACGGCCAGCTCATCTACATAGATTGAGCGTAGGGCTCACACGTAAGGTAAACATTGTCGCTTTAAGCCCACGACAGAGTGACAGCGTATGCGGTAATGTGGTCAGCTTCGTCGCCACTGAAAAGCTTGCTTAATTATGGTCCATTCTTCTAATCACAGCTTATGCGGCCATTTTGACATTGCCATGTCAGGTTCCAAAGCTTAAAGCTTGCTTTGTCGTACTCATCCTGTCTATGAGTTTATGTTATGCTGTAATGATTGTCATCCATTTTATTTGTTTGTTTGGGGTAGAGGAGCCATTTATGTCAACCATATAGCATAAAAAATATGTTTTTTGGCTAGTCTTCGTACACTTCAATGTTAGCTTTAGACTAAACATCTAAGAATCCAATTAACACATCATCCATATAAATTCACATAATTATAATATTTACATACTTAATTATTCAAAAACATATATTCCGTGTTATAGTAACTAGTATTCATTATGTTATGTTACTTTGGAATTATCACACTTTTAATATACTCATTTTAGATTTACGGACCTTTAATGGAATTTATGAGTTGAAGACTCAATAATTTTACGAGTAGATAACCTAGTATTCTAGAGGTAAGGGTGTGCTCTTAAGCTTGAAAATGTTCAAAATATAACGTTGATAAAAAATCAAATACTAAATGGGTTATCAATAAGGCTGAAATTATCATTTTATCAACACTTTCTTTTGTTTTTTGTCAATCTTAAAGTGGTCTTGTCATTTTTAGAAGTTAGACAATATTTAAATATTGATGTGTTATTTTCATTTTTAAAAATTGATCATCATTTTTTTATTTTCCAAAGGTTTAAATACTTCAAACTTTGTCATTCTTATTTTTCATAGGTTATATATTTTATTTGATGTAGTATAATATGCTCTCTCTATTCCAGTGAGAAATAGCAAATTGTATTTGTATCTGAGTGGAATTAAACAAACATTACTTCATATCGGAACAAAAAGAGTACTGACACCAAAGATGCCACGCATTATCCCTTAAACTATGTAGTAAACATTTCTACCCTATTCTAGAATGAATCCGGATGCATGTTATAGTTTTTGATGGAACTGTTACATATACGTTAGTATAAAACTACCTAATATATCCAACCCCTAATAATTTAGTAGTTTTGCATTTGGTCGCTCCATTGCGGCATTGCTACATCTAGACTCGCCGTCCTTTCCGTATCAAATTAATGTACCAGGAATGCAATACGTGGGCCAGGCACTCACAAAATGACTTGCATTTCTAACGTTGAATTCTATAGGTTCCGCGGAGAGGATTGAGCAGAACAAATATAAGAAAGAAGATTTCGTTAATCAGAACATAATCCATCGTTGTTTTATGTGACTGTTTAATGTTGGACTTTGTCAACTGTGAACCTGTTGCTGTTGGCAAGCTGGGGAGCCGAGGGTAATGGTCTCATGGCCTCTGCTATCAGCCTATGACATATACTCGTAGAGTCCTAGTCAATAAGTCAAGTCAAACATTTCTTAGGTGATACATTAATTTGGAGATTTATAACAAGGTGTTAGTTAATAGTGAAATCGGATCGCTTTTTTATAATGTTATATTATTATTTTATTTTATATAATTATCTATTTAGCACAGATCAACAAGATATAGAATTCTTGTCATGAAGTTGTAAGAGGTGGAAAGTTTAATTCAAATGTACATTTTGTCAAGTAAACTTTCTAGAACATTAATAGATGTTATAGATTAACAAACATTAATAGATTAACAAATGTAACAAGTATATGTTCCTATTAGTTTTATACTCGTATCAGTTTTTTTTTTTTAAATCCAAATATAATGCTTATACTGAGATATTATATATTCTCTAAATAAATAAAGGAATGTTGGATTGACATATCCTATTTATATAATGTAAAATTTATCATGAGTTATGAAAAAATGACAAAAACATGTGTGAAAAGATAAGTGGTATGAGAATCAAGCCACTAACCAAATCATCATATATTCTTTTGCCTAGCCTTTTCACCTACTTTTTAATAAAGAAACTAATGCCATTGCAATCTGTTCTGTCGTCCTTAAAAAAAAATTAGCATGCATAGTTTTTTTTTACAATAGAGGACAAAAGGCATGGATAATTTAGCAACATAACGAATTCTAATTGTGTAGTGCATGTTCTTTATGGGAACTTTGAAGAAAAGAAAGGTGTAATGTGAATAGTTTAGTAAAAGCTAATGGTCTGACCAAAAATATAAAATGAGACTAAATTGGCACTTCTTTGACAAAAAATAATAATGGGACATGTATATAAGAATATGATGGACCCGTTGAAGAAGGTGCAAGTGTGTGTGACCAAGAAAAAAGCTAAAGAATTTGTCTAAGGTCTTTAGTCAATGATCATCACCATCTATCATAGTGATAAACAAAATTTCCTCCATATTTCGAGGTAAAACAAGTAGAAGAACCATCCTAGAAAGAGATTATCAGGAGGAAATTTGTATGCACTTGTGATCATTTCTTTCTGAGGTACATATAAGCAACAAGCAGACCAGTTTGTTCTCTTTTCCCTCCTTTCTTCATCTTCTGCGAAGTTGTAGAGGTGAAGAGAGGTAGCTTTTTGCTCTATATCATTAGCAACAGAGAGTTTTAAGAGAAAAAAGAGAAGTTGAGAAAGTAGAGTGAGATGGGTAATTGCTGGTTTTCTCCAGCTGCAACTCAACCAACTCCAGCCACTACTGGAAACCTTAGCTCAGGTTTTTACTCAAAGTCCATATATTTACTTTGTTTTCTTATATTTCTTGGTTTGTTTGTAGTATAATGATGAATTGTTGAATTTTGTAGCCGAAATTTGCTTCTCTGCTTTTTTTTTTTTTTTGTGTTTCTGTTCTGTGCTTTTGTATAAGCTTGGAGCTTCTCTGTTGATCTAGTATCATGAATTGGGTTGTTATCTTGTTTTGGTGTTATTCATTTTGTTTTAGCATGCATTAAATTTGCTCAAAAGCTTCTTTTTCCTCTGTGATAAGTTCAGAAGCTCATTAATTTCCCCTAAGTTCCTGAAAGTATGATGATCTTTGTGTAGAAGACCAGAAGTCAGTGGCTAGATTACAAGTCATCTGTCAGTTTTATAAGCTGATCGATTAGTAGGCCTTATATGCTAGGGCTGATCTTTGGTGTTAGAATTTGTTTAATTTTTGCTGTAAAATATGGTTTTATGAAGATGAAATTTGATAAAGTTTTGTAATTGAAAAACAAACAGGTACTCCTGAAAGTATATCTCAGTCAAGTCGCAACACTTCAATAACAAGTAGCACCAATATTTCAAGCAAGAGCCAATTCTCAGCATCAAGTGGTGATGATGTTAATTTTGATGGTCAAATTTTGCCCACACCAAATTTGAAAGAGTACACCTTTCAAGAACTTAAAACTGCCACAAGAAACTTCAAGCCTGATACTTTACTGGGTGAGGGAGGTTTTGGTAAAGTCTACAAAGGCTGGCTTGAATCCAAGCAATCTTCAAGGAGTGGCAGTGGTTTGGTTGTCGCCATCAAGAAGTTAAATTCAGAGAGCGTACAAGGATTTGAAGAATGGCAGGTAAATGATGTTATTCAATTTGTGCTTGTTATGATTATTTGGTTAGTATGCCGACAGCTTGTTTAATTTGGTATCAAGGAATTGAAAGTGGAGATCGTAATATAACCCATATGTAATTTGGCATATAATTTCTTATCCTAGGCAATGGTTGCTCATTAGCAAAAGAAGTGTTGTCCTGCATCCAATTTACAAAGACAATGAGCCGTGAGTCTCATACCATAGTGTGTAAAGATCACGACATTTACATGTATGGGCTTAAGGTTAGACGAAGAGTCAAGTATACAAGCTGATAAAATTGGACTAACCCGTGTCATGTTAATCATGCGATCTAGTTGGAAAATGACATGTCTATGGACCTTATAAATTACTGATTCCTTTGTTTAGAAATTCAATGTGCACCTTTTTCAATAGTGTTTTTTGTTTAATGGTCAAAAGTGAAGTATGATATGATAATGTTTGGTGGGTGAGATGTGCTTTTCTTTCAACAAATTAGTTTATTACCGGTATTTTATGACCGGGTTAATCTTTTTGTATTTACGGGGAGAATGCCATGACATAACTTAAACTGTTATCCTGGAAAAGCTATGCTTATTTTATTCATCGTTGGACTTTGAAATTTTAATGGCGACAATGTCAATGATTAGTATTGTGGTTATGAGTTGGCAAGTGCAATTTTCGGTACTAGTCTTGCTTTTGTCTAGCTCTTGGATTTGATTAGTGATATAGTTAAGCCTTCCAGTTCCTTAGATTTTCCCTGCTAGTTGTGAAATTGAAGAATAATTTTCCCTACCAAAGTGGAAGAAAGAAGCCAACCAGGCGACCACTACTTATACTACTAGTATAAAGTGGCACCATATCATTGAGTTGATAAGTTTACTAAGTTTTCCTAGAATTCAAAGACTATGTGGTACAGTGCAGGGATTCCCTTAAACACCTGCAAGGCAAACAACAAAGAATTAATTATGTTAGACCAGGGAATAAATGCATAGTCTACTCTCGCTCTCAGGCAAGTAGATATGCTCTCATTAGGCAAAAGTTCGTTATACTTCACACCAAAAATGTGGTAGGTAAGTAGGTTAAGAGAAGAAATCTTGAAAAGGTCAAAGTTAGGATTGAATTACTGGAATGTGAACCTGGCTGGCCTGTAGTTTGGGGTGGTTTAATAATTTAATCTAGAGTTCTTACCCATGCGTCACTTCATTAAATATATTTTGCTCCTAATGACACATGCTAATTTAATTTCTAAACATATCTGTGCAGTCAGAAGTGAATTTCTTAGGAAGGCTTTCACATCCTAATCTGGTCAAACTGATTGGATACTGTTGGGAAGACAAAGAGTTGTTACTTATATATGAATTTATGCAAAAAGGAAGCTTGGAAAATCATCTGTTTGGAAGTAAGTATTTGTCCATAACAGTTTTAAGTATAATTTCACGTTATGCAATAATAATCATGTAATTGAGGTTCATTTGTTTGATTATATCTAGGGGGTTCCGCCGTCCAACCACTACCATGGTTATTGCGTCTTAGAATTGCAATAGGAGCTGCTCGCGGCCTGGCATTCCTGCATTCATCTGATGATCGGGTAATCTATCGAGATATTAAAGCTGCCAACATACTCCTTGATGGTGTAAGTTCACTGAACTGCCTTTTCCATTCTGATTAGATGTCATGGAAATTTATTCTGATTTTGGAACTTTTCTCCTCCAGTCTTATAATGCGAAGATATCAGACTTCGGCTTAGCAAAACTAGGTCCTTCTGCTAGCCAATCCCATGTTACAACAAGAGTGATGGGCACATATGGTTATGCTGCACCCGAGTATATTGCAACAGGTATTTATTGACGAGCTAATACTAACACTGTTTGCATTAGAAGTACCATAACTTTCTACCATATCGAAGTCTGACTTGCAATTTCTCGGTTATCAAACAGGGCACTTGTACATCAAGAGCGACGTATATGGCTTTGGTGTTGTGATAGTGGAGCTACTCACAGGCCTTCGAGCACTTGATACAACCCGTCCAAGCGGAAGGCATAATTTGGTGGATTGGATCAAACCATACTTATCAGATAAGAGAAAGTTAAAGAACATTATGGATTCGAGGTTGGAAGGGAAGTATCCATCGAAAGCTGCGGTAGTTACTGCAGAACTCGCTTTAAAATGTCTGGCACAAGAGCCTAGAAATCGGCCTTCAATGCAAGAAGTTCTTGAAACTCTGGTAAAAGTCGAGACCATGGATGAAAAACCAAGGGTGCCTAGAAGGAACTCAACCGGTAATGCAGTTCGTCCCCATGGTCACCGTCGAGCAAATGGGATAAGATCTCAACCAAGCTCTCTAAAATCTAGATAGATAAACTTACATGAACAAACAAACTGCTTTATTTGTCAAATTTTTTCCCTTAACTTTCTATTGTAGAAAGTGTTCTTTTTCAATTATATTTTCCTTAGCTATGATGATGGGGAAGTAGCTGCTTGTATGAGATAGTTGTAACTTGCAGGATGTATTTGTAATTATTTGGCATATACATATGTAATTTGCTCATTGTTAGCTGTGCTAAAAAAATTGGCTTATTATGTGAAGCTGGAGTTGTTAATGTGTTATACCATCTCCATTACGTCTCATTTATGGTTTTCGTTTATTTTATTTGATAGTAATTCAGGGATCCTAGCTCGTGGTTGGAGTGACTGTTGAATCCTCTTCGACCTTTATGCCCGAATGACCAACAGTCCTGACAAAGTATTGCATTAGGTTCGTGTCTAATTTTAAATTAAAATAAGATCGTCATAAATTGAATGAAAATGCTCACTTTATACTATCAGTGTATAAAATGTGATAGCTTAAATCTAGAGGGTGGCCAATTTCAAATGGTTTAACTGTTTAAGATTCTTAATAAAGACAAGGTCTCAGACAAAAACTTTTGTGGATGGATATACTTTATTTTACTTAACAAATATGGTCCTTTTATTTTATTTTTCAGTATCCTTATTCAATCAATCTATCGAGTCTTGCCAATTCTCTTCCAGACCCTCGATTCGCATTTCTGTGAAGTGATAGAGTTTAGTTTTCGCTGCCAATAAAAAAGATACTAGAAGTTAGAAGTTCATTAACATGCAAGCATTTTAAATTATAAGAAACTCTCAAACACCGACCCGATCCAATAAATTCATGGAACTTTTCTTCGACTTTAAAAACACGGGTCAAGCCTAATCCAACTCAACCCGACCCGATAAACAGCTCTACCCATTTACCCAAATGAGTACGTAGTATTTCTCGCTATGATTGTTGACCCCACAAAGAAACAAACAAAAGGGTGGGACAGACCGCGTGATGAAACGGTGAAAGTGAAGGGAACTAAAAAGAACACAACACTCTGAATCTCAACACTTGGAACTCCCAACTCAACTAACAAACATTAAAACATATCCCCACTTCATCTCATCTAAACTAAACTAAACTAAAACTAAACTAAAACTAAAACTAAACTAAAACTAAACTAAACTAAACTAAACTTAAACTAAACTAAACTAAACTAAACTAAACTAAACTAAACTAAAACTAAAACTAAAGCATATATATATGATGATAATAATATATATAAAATAAATAATTGAACTTTCCAAATTTGTTTTTGTATATATACAGAATAATAGACCACCTTACTATATTTGTACCATATGATATAATATAATCATGGATTATTATTTTTACTACTGATCTACACTCTCTTAGTATCTTCCCGCGTATTTTCTCACTAATGATGGGCCCACGTCGGCGAAGAATCTCCACTTCCATTCTCGCCGTTTTTGTTTGCCTTTCTCTGGTGATCATTTATTGTATTATTTGTTGTTTTATTGGTTTATGTTTAATTTTGTGATTATGGTATTTTTTGTTATTAGTTGTTGGTTGCTTTGTTGAGAATTATAATTGTATTTGTGAGATGTTGGTGTTGATTTGGGAATTTGTGATGATGGGGTTTTGTTGATCTTGTAAATGGCATTGATCATTACTGGTTGTTGTTATGGAGAATGTAAGGCGTGTGATGGTGTGATTTTGAGTGGCAATTGCGTAATTACTTGGTGTTTCGGTGATTGTATTGCATAATGGTTTGGAGGGGGAGGGGGGGAGGGAGTGTTGTTCTTATGTACTGGTTGTAATGTTAGAATAAGTGTTTTAGCGGTCGGGTTTTAAGAATGTTGCCACTTTGTGATCACTATATGGATTGTGGAGACTTGTGGTTTTCGAGATTTTGTGAAGTTTGATTGGTAGAGTGTTCGTTCTCGAATGAGGATAGGTGTGGAGACGACATACAATTCTTGAGAAATGGAAACTGACAATGTCGTAACCAATGTGTTGATTGGATATGGGATTTGTTTTTGGGCATAGGGTTGGTGAAGTGAAGGGGAGGGAAAAGAGGGATCCGATTTCCCTTGTTTTAAGATAGGTTCAATTTTCGTGTCCTCTTTAGTAAACCACATCCCCCTCCCTTTCCCTTGAAAGCTAGAGAGATTTGGTGGGAAAATGAGACTTTGTAGGCTTTATTGTAATTATGTGTTTGGTTATGAAAAGAGGATGACTTTGGAGGGCGGGAGAGAGTACCGTAGGGGAGGAAAGGTAGGTCAGGGGAAATTTTCACTTGGCCCTTTAAAACAATCTTGTAGAGAGATTTTGTTTCTAGCATTCTGTTTGGGATTTTGTATTGGGGGGGCTACGAGTGAAGGGAAGGGGATGGAATGGGATGAGAGGGGGAGCGGAAGATCTATTACTTTCGTCTGGATATTGGTTTTTGGAAGGTAACGAGAAAGGAAAGGGGAAGTTTTGGTTGGACAATGCAAGCCTGACCCTCTCTTTCCCTTCGCCTTTCTTACCTTCTATGATTCTCCCTCGACTTTTCTAACATGGATTTGATTAGGGTATTTGGAGGGCTTCCATTAGTATAAGTGTAGCAATTGTTTAGATGAAGAATAGGGCTCCCTGCCCTCTCCTTCCATAAGCTTGCCCCAAGCGAAACAAGCTAATTATGGTGCATGAGTGCTTTCAGGCAGAAAGAGCCCCTGAATATAGCTTTTTATAAGTTCCTGCCACGTGTACTTGTTTAAATGCAAAATTACAAATTTGGAGTAAGTTTGAACCGGTGGGTGTGTGCAGATAGTTGTTGCAGGGATTGGTAACGGTCTTGTTGAAGCATGGACTGGAAACCCCTTATCTGTATTAAGAACCACGGGCTATGAGTCAATTGAGGAACAATCATTGCCCTTGGACTTTGATCTTGATAACCCTTTTGGATAATTCTTTTTCTTCTTTTACCTCGATTGGGATTTGATGTATAATATGCTATGGTATTTCCTAGAACATTGACATATGCATTATCTGCTATTATATTAGTGCCTTTTTATGAGAAAATTTGTTGATCGGTCCTTTATCTTTCATATATGCAGGTTGTCATAAAGAGTATACTCATAAAAGCTCATACAATGTAAGTTGATAATATTGTTGTCGATTGAAGTGTCATAAACCTTTGTCTCTCGTACTGTCTGTTGAAATGTTCGAATTCACTTTTCCCAGGCAAAGAGATCGCAGGGGATATCCACTTCTTTGTGATTGTGAGCAGTGCCACAGAAATAAGGTTTCTGTTGCTTCCGTTCCTTATCTCAAGTTTGTTTAGAAGTCATCCATGTTCAAGTTGACCTATTGGCTAAGATTAAAGAAATGTTGGCATTTGGCATCTGTACTAATATTAATTAGTTTTTTGGCTTCGTTTGTGAATTATGCTTTGCAGTAGGATATTTTTCGTTGATAATGTCTTCTATTAGTCCTTAGAGGCATTTTCCTGTAGTTGGTCTCTACTAGGTTTTGGCACTTTATACAATGCCTCTGTAGTAGTCTGCGTCCCTCCGAAGCCAATGGGTTTTAATTGTTCTCGATACCGTTCTGTTTTTTGGAGCTCACTAGTTGATTCTGTGTTCCCCTGATCTTTAATTTCTGTAAACCTTCTGTGTATCTAAAATATGTCCTTAAATTAATAAAGGTTTCTTTCTTTGTGGTTATCGTTGTAAGCCACCTTAAGTCATCATTGCCTTTGCTGTAATAAGATTACATTATTTTACTGAAGTATCGCATTTGAATCATATTTTTCATGCTTTTGTGATAGTTACCGAAGTGGATTTGCATTTAAGTTAGGTTGGCATGAAGGTTTATCAGTAGTAAACAATTTCTTTTCTAAATCGTTTCGAGGTATTTGATGTCACAATAAACATATGTGAGACCTTGCCTGATTGTCAAATGTGGCTGTGCAGGACCAGGTTACCCCGTTGTATGCCTCCCTCAATGATCCTGATATGAAGGTATATTCTGGAAGAGGTATTAGCATGCCAGACATTAGAAGGAATTGCTGATTTCAAGTTTACTGTTGCAGGATGTTGATATAATGGTGACATATAGTGATGCTTCTGGGGGTCTTCGTGTTGGTTCAGTGAAGGGAAGAGACTTATCATCTTCCTGGGTCTGGCAAACTCCCACCAGTCATTTTGATGACCATATGAAGAGTTCCCAGGTACTGTCACTGAATAAAGGATTCACAGAACTGACTACTGACTACTGAAAGACAGGCGATCCTAACAGTTGTCATATTTGTTCCCTAAGCTTGCCACTCCAAGTTATGTCAGGGCCTGTAGCTGTTTTGTCGAATGATAATGTGGACAATTTTCTAGGTTGTGGAAGTTGGATTTTATTGCTGTTACAGACCTCCAGTTATTTTTCATTTGTAAACTGATTGTTGTGCATCCCCAGAAACCAGAGGATTCCTTTGAGTCTATCATAAAGCATGAAGACAGCACTGAGCATCATGTCATGGCGAATCAAAATGGACAAAGCACTATTCTGTCCACTAACTTCTCTCCAGCAGATCCCATCAAGCGCCAACGGCAGGTAGTTTCACCTGTTACTGAGCTAGTATTATATTTTCCATATCTAGGCAGAATCGGACTGAAATTAAATAGTTGCTCATTGAATATAATTGCCGAGTCTATTCCAATTTCCCCTCCTAGTGGGCATTGGCATTGAGTTGTTGTTGTTAGTTGTGTTCGCAGTACATTAAATTTTGCAATAGACAAGGATTCCCAATCTTTTGCAATAGACAGGGAATCCTAAACCAACATTTAACCTCTCAGATATAGATTCTGTATTAGTATTTACTTTTTATAAAATTTTTAGTGATTTATCATGCTCCTCTCAGCTATTGCGGCGTCAAAGGAGGGAGCTGCGGGCAGCAGAATTAATGAAACAAGACAAAGAAATGGACGCACAGATGGAGAAAGCAGCCATTGAACGCGCTGACGGGCTGGATACTACTTTTACTGGAAAATATAGCATCTGGAGAAGAGACTATGAAAATCCAAATTCTGATTCTACGTTAAAACTTATGCGTGATCAAATTATAATGGGAAAAGCATATGCGACCATTGCTAAAGCTAGGAATGAAAGTAGTCTCTATGATTCCCTCATGAACGTTACTAGAGAAAGTCTAAAGGTCATTGGAGAAGCAACTTCTGATTTGGAGCTTCAATCAAGGTATTGATATAATTTTTCTGTTGGACTTGATTTTTCTCATGATAAATTAGCTCCTCTTTTTTTCTCTGACATGTACTACCTATTCCCTGTGCAGTGCACTTGATCAAGCAAAGGCCATGGGGGAGATGCTCTCGTTAGCGAAGGAAAAATTGCACGACTGTGCTGTTCTGGCAAGGAAGCTAAGACTCATGATCCAGTTAGCTGAAGATGATGTAATTGGTCTGAGGAAGCAGAGTGCGTTCTTGATTCAGCTTGCTGCAAAGACAATTCCTAAACCTTTACATTGCCTTTCCCAACTGCTTACAGCCAATTATTTCCTTCCTGATAACGCAAACAGAGACACTTACGTGAAAGAGAAGCTCGAAGACACATCTCTTTACCATTATGCCATCTTTTCGGACAATGTACTCGCAACAGCAGTTGTAGTAAATTCGACAATAGTGCATGCAAATGAACCGGAAAAGCATGTATTCCATGTTGTGACGGACAAGCTGAACCTTGCAGCTATGAAAATGTGGTTTTTGGACAATCCTCCTGCTGGTGCTGCAGTAGAAGTTATGAACATTGACGATTTCAAGTGGCTCAATTCTTCTTATTGTCCTGTTCTTCGGCAGCTAAAATCTTCTCGGATGAAGGAGTTTTACTTTAAGGTTAATAATCTGGCATCTCACTCCACTGGTACCGACCAGCTTAAGTATCGGAATCCAAAATATTTGTCAATGCTGAACCATCTTCGGTTTTATCTTCCTGAAGTATATCCAAAGCTGGATAAGATCCTGTTTTTGGATGACGATATTGTTGTTCAAAAAGACTTGAGTCCACTTTGGTCTGTAGATATGCGAGGGATGGTGAATGGTGCAGTGGAGACATGTAAGGAGAGTTTTCATAGATTTGACAAGTATCTTAACTTCTCTAATCCTTTGATCTCTGAAAATTTTGACCCCAATGCTTGCGGCTGGGCATATGGCATGAATATGTTTGACCTGAAAGAGTGGAAAAAGCGAAACATCACAGGAATATATCATTATTGGCAAGAACTGGTAAGCCATTCAAATTCTACGATTCACCCTCCTCTTTCCCCCCTTCACTAATCCCTTTACCTTCTCCCTTTCCTGCGGTATGGGGCATTAATAATTCTAATCGTCAAATCTCAGTCAAGTTCTTGGTGGAGAGAGACTAATTTCTTGCCCCGTAGTTTACAGATGAGCTCAGTCAATCATTACATAAACTCGGGGTTTTGTCTGGGAGTAGTCTTGTTTCATGTATGCTTTTGTTAGTTCCCTTTTGTTTGTGGTTAGTGGTCTCTACAGATTGAGGGGTTCCCATTTCATTGCATTTATAGTCTGAGTCTGTTCACGAGTAGCCCTTTTCGCTAAAAACATTGTGTTTAAAGGTTTCTTTGAAAATTTGCCTGCTATATTCTTACCTATGTGTCTCTGATTTCGCAGAACGAGGACAGAACTCTGTGGAAACTAGGCACTTTGCCGCCGGGACTGATAACCTTCTACAATCTGACCCATCCACTAAAGCGAAGATGGCACGCACTCGGGCTTGGCTACGACCCTGCACTAAATCAGACTGCTATAGAGAAAGCTGCAGTCATTCATTACAATGGAAATTATAAACCATGGTTGGATCTCGCAATCGCTAAATACAAGTCGTACTGGTCTAGATATGTGATGTACCATAGCCCCTACCTTCAACTGTGCAAAATCGCAGAATAAACCCGACATGTAACAGCAGTAGCAGCAGAACCTATAGGAGAATACAGAAATTACATCCCCTTTTTCTCTTCCAATATTCTTTCGATTGCATAGATCTCAATGCTCATCCATCTGTAACATTCTTCTGTAAATGCAATCTACCTATTGATTTTTTATCTCCTTCTTGTATAGATTCATTTGCCACGAGAAACAATAAAAAAGCTAATGAAAGTTTTCATTTTTCTACCTTATTTGCCACTGTTCTTACCAATTCTTCAAATCCTCAAGTTCATTTCACGAGACATTTCTCTCTTACTCTCTCTCTCCTCTTTCAGTGTGATAAGCAATTTTAGTTACAGTGCATGGCGGCGCGATTGCGAAACGTTGTTTTTGGTTTGAGATTACCAGAATGGAATATGAGAATCAAGGAATTTTTATCACATGGGCAATGGCTAGAATCAATCTCTTGTTATGTAGCAATGAGAAGGTCTAGAGTTGAAATTACAGATTATTCACTCTTGCCTTTAATTGTGAAAGCAAGTTCAAACATTTCATATAAACACGGGGAGTTAATGCATGCTTGTTCAATCAAGCATGGGTATGAATCATTCACTTCTGTAGGTAACTCAATACTTGATTTTTACATGAAATGGGGTAACCCATGTTCGGCTTTATCGGTTTTCGAGAGGCTGAGGAATAGGGATTCTATTTCATGGAATATTATGATTCATGGGTACTTTGATCATGGTTTGGTAGAGGATGGGCTGTGGTTTTTTATGCGGGGCAGGGTTTCGGGTTTTGAGCCGAATGTTTCGACTTTGGTTCTCGTTGCACAAGCGTATCGCGGTCTTCGAGATATTGGGGAAGGGAAGAGGTTTCATGGTTATGTGATTAAAAGTGGGTTCTTGGGTGTTGTTGCTTTGCAGAATTCTGTGTTGGGTATGTATGCTGATGTTGATATGGAGTCTGCGCGGCAGCTGTTTGATGAAATGTTTGAGAGGGATGTCATATCTTGGAGTATGATGATTGCTGCTTGTGTCCAGAATGAGGAACCGTTATTGGCGTTGCGGATGTATCGAGATATGGAGGTTGAGCCAGATGGTTTGACTGTGGTTAGTGTTCTTAAGGCTTGTGCTAGTCTCGGAAATTTAAACATAGGTAGATTTGTTCATGCATTTGTCATTTCTCGAGGGCATGGCAACGATGTGTTTGTTGGAAACTCTTTGATAGATATGTATTCGAGGTGTAGGGATCCAATATCTGCCTTGATGATTTTTGATAAGATGTCATGCAAGAACATTGTGTCCTGGAATTCGATCATGTCTGGATTGCTTCATAATGAATTGCATCAAGAAGCTCTAGGCTTAGCCAATTCCATGGCGCAGTCAAAAGTTGGAATTGATGAAGTGACTCTAGTCAATCTTCTTCAACTGCACAAGTGTTTTTCTAAGCCATTTTTGTGC
The DNA here is from genome assembly GCA_901111285.1 of Corrigiola litoralis. Classification (NCBI taxonomy): domain Eukaryota; kingdom Viridiplantae; phylum Streptophyta; class Magnoliopsida; order Caryophyllales; family Caryophyllaceae; genus Corrigiola; species Corrigiola litoralis. Next base: position 22,890 of record CAAKMY010091701.1, on the reverse strand, counting down.
AAACTAGTTCATTCAAGAGTAATTAGATGCTGGTATGAGTCAAATGCTTTGGTTCTAAGCTCCTTGATTGATGCTTACGCCAAGTGCAACCTCATCGAGCTAGCTTGTAGATTGTTCGAAAGAACTAATGTACGGGACACAGTTACATGGGCGACAATGATTGGGGGTTTCGCCTGTTGTGGCATGCCTGATGAGGCAGTCACTGTATTTCACAGAATGATTGAAGTGGGAGAGAGGATTAATCGAGTTGTCATCTTAAATTTAATTGAAGCCTGTACATCGTCTGCTGAACTGAAACACACTAAATGGGCACACTGCATTGCTATTCGAAGTGGCTTCGCGGCAGACACACCTGTGGCGACTGCCATTGTAGATATGTATTCGAAATGTGGGGCAGTAAAAGCAGCCAAAACGGCATTTGATCAAATACCTGAGAAAAACATCGTGTCATGGAGTACTATGGTATCAGCATATGGCATGAACGGTCGAGCTCAAGACGCTTTAGATCTAGTAACTGAAATGAAGCTTCATGGATTACAACCAAATGCAGTAACAGCACTTTCAGTCTTAGCGGCTTGTAGCCATGGCGGTCTAGTGTACCCCGGGCTGTATTTTTTCACCGAGATGGTTGAAGACCTCAAAATCCAACCTAGTTTGGAGCATTATGCTTGTGTGATTGACATGTTGAGCCGATCAGGAAAGCTGGACAATGCTATGGACTTGATTGAAATTATACCCGAAGATCTCAAGGACGGGGCAAGCATTTGGGGAGCGGTACTAAGTGCTTGTACAAGGTACAAAAACCACGAGATTGGCGAAGGAGCGGCTTCTCATGTTCTCAATTTGGAGCCTTTTGGTTCATCTGGTTACTTGCTTACTTCAAGTTTGTATGCCGCTACAGGATCATGGTCAGATGTAGCGAAGGTGAGAAGACTGGTGAAGGAGAATGGAGTGAGAGTAACGGCCGGCTATAGCTTGATCCACGTTGACAATAAAGCTTTAAAGTTTGTAGCCGGAGACAAGTCCATACCAGAGGGCATTGAAACTTGTTTTGTTGTAGAGCAGTTACACAAATGTATGCGAATCCATGACAAATATGAACTAATGAATGATTAGAACTTAATAAATGAAAGCTTAGTAGGGATTTTTTTTTTCCCAATTGTTATAGGCATTGTAGATTTTTGATCTCAATAGTAGGGAAACTCAAATTATTTGGTGTTCTTGAATTAATGTGGGTGCTAAACTACAATTGGAGTAGACTAGAGACATAGATTCATACAAAGAATCTTGATGAAAATGAAATCATTTGCTATCAAGTGGTGTATGTCGGCACTATGGTGTAACAAATACGATCGTCAACACACAAGTAGACATCCTTTTGTAACAAAGCAAATTGCTTTGGTGACATTTTGTATTTTTGTTAAAGCATAAATAAATTGAAGTAATTATTTTTCTCAAGAAATAGTATTTCCTTTTTGCACCTTTCACCGCACTTTCCCTATCATTCTCTTATTTTGCTTCATTTAGCCACGTCTATCCAAACATACCACCCCCTCCACCATGATCCAAGTCTTCCACTCTCTTTTCCCAATTGCTTTCTTCCCTTTTCAACCATTTGTAAAATTTTTACGCAAGTTGATTGAGTTGCACATGAAAACTGAACTCACAATTTCATAATTGGGCTAAATTAGTTATAACAACTTGAGCTAATCATTTTTCCCAAAATATAACGAAAGAATTGGATTATAATTTTTTTAAAGGGAAATTGAAGCCCTTTAACATAAACTTAATAACTGGATTAAGAATGCAATGATTTAGTGTAAAAATAAATTAAATTCAATTAAGATGGTAGTGAGTATAGAAAAGATTAGGATAGGCCCTATACAATGATGACACGCACTAATCGAAAATGATCCAAATTTTTTCCTCGTTTATAATCAAAAGAGAAAATATATGACAACGAGTAACACGAGTTTAACTGAGATACGACAAAACGTGGAATTATATACTTATATCCATGAATCAAATGGATAATATTCACAGTAAATATCCCAAGTCAACAGTCCACTTCATCTAACACAACTGAAAATTCCTTTCTTTAACTGCAAAACTAGTCACTTCCACTTCCAAAATAGTCACAGTTTCAGACTTTTGTCCCCCCTTAAAATTGGACTATTTTTCTCTACAAACCCAACAAACAAATCTTATTTTTTAACCATTTTCAACTGATAAAAGACCCTTCTTTCTACTTTTACTATTGTACTTACAAACTACCATTTTCAAGCTACTGGATTATGTGATAAAGTGCAGAAATGGGTTCTTCTTTGACATATTTTGTTGCATTTCAGGCAAGTTTTACACTTTAATTAGAACCCATGTGAAGGAATGATCAAAATGTTGTCTTGCAAGTTCAGGAAGTGTATAGGGGTTTAATATGATCATGGGTTTGTGTTAGATTCTTTTGATCGATGGTTATTAATGAATGATGATGATGATGATGATATGTGTTGTGCAGGTGTTTTTTCTGGGTTGGTTGCTTAGTGTAGGAAATGCTGATCATGGGTCTTCTTTGTATGGTGATTCCATACTCGGGTGAGTTCATTTCTTTGAATTGTTGCATTTTTTTGGGATTGATTGATCAAATTTGTCGTAGAAGTTCTATGTGTGGTGCAATTCAAGGGATGAATGGTGGGTTTGTTTTGTATAAAGACTTAATCTTGGTAAAGCTAAATCATGTGCAAAGTTCTATGAGCTTAGAAAGTTGTCGTTTTGGTCTACAATTATTAGCTGGCAATGTCCCCAACCATCATTTTGACCGCGAAAGTCATGATTATTATCACAATTATGACAAGAGAATTTTATGAAAATACCAGTTAAGCTGCTTTAGGCCATGTTCGCTGAAAGGAAAGGATTTGGATTTCATGTGAGGAGACCAGGGCCTTAATCATGATTATCATCACATTGGAACTCAATGTATATTTAGAGAACTTAGCTTTGACCTCAAAAGTCGAAGGTTGCCTATTTGGGATGGAGGTGATATTATTTTTAGGAAAACAAGAAGTCAGTAAGTTTGCTTGGTTCGCTTATCATTTTTCAGGTAGAGCCTCTCTGTGAATTTCCGCTGAAATGTGCTAGTGATGTATCTCTAGTTCTGACATATAGGCTGACACTGTCGACTACAATTTAAAACAAGGAGTGAATAATAGGTTTGATGAAATCCTATGAAAGTGAAAGCCACTCAAGCCTTTGTGTGTGTGTGTGTGTGTAAAAACTAGAAAAAGAAATTGAGAGCAGAAAGATTAATGTTTACACTTAAAAGGGTCAGTATCAGTATTGGTAACTAATCTACATTTTCCTATGATGCTTATGTAGTCGAGCAAGTGCATTATAGACGGTGAATAAGGACTTTACACCTTAGGGAACAAATGACTCATTTTTGATTCTTAACTGTCTTGATTTCTGGCACTTGTACAGTTGTACTATAGCAGCATTTCTGTTGTCTGTTTAACTTCATATTTCCAGATTGTCACTGACATTTTAAAGTTATAATCTGACTCACTTCAATTTGTTAGGCGAAGACATTCTGCAGAATATTGTTCTATGTATGATATTTGTGGAGAGCGTAGTGATGGGAAAGTTTTAAATTGCCCTTACGGTTCTCCTTCTGTTAAGGTATGCCTTTTGGTAATTCCTACAGAAAATTTTAACTAAAATTTCTTGATCTTTTCTCTGAGGATTGTTTTTTCACCCTTTGCAGCCTGATGATCTCTTCTCTTCAAAAATTCAGAGTTTGTGCCCTACCATAAGTGGGAATGTATGTTGTACAGAGAAGCAATTTGAGACATTGCGATCACAAGTGCAACAAGTAAGAATAAATGCTTAGCTTGCAGTGTAACACTTTCCCGTGGTATTAATCAGCAGCTTGTGCCTGTTTGCTCTCGGTGGCTCAATTAGGAGAAAATTTGATCTTTTTTCTGATCATGTTTGTTGCTTATATGTGTGTCAAATTCAGCTTCAAGGCCCTTAACAAGTTAATATAATGATTTAATTTGAGATGCTCTATGGCCTATGCAGGCAATTCCTCTACTGGTGGGTTGTCCAGCTTGCTTGAGGAACTTCCTTAATCTTTTCTGCGAGCTTTCTTGTTCACCAAATCAGAGTCAATTCATCAATGTTTCTTCGATTGCGGAGGTTAGTGAACACTTCTGAACTAGTGCTGACTGCTGACTTATCTGCATTTGGTTCCTCAGATTTATTCTAGAGCTTCAATGCTTACATCAACTACGCGCCTGACTTTTGTTAGTATATTTTGTATAAATATAAATTATTACACCCATCACTGTGCCTTGCACCATAAATAATGTCTCCCCTGTAAATCTTAGAGCATGGTAGTCTGCAGTTTGTTCTTTGACATGCTTTGTGTTTCAAAGTGAGACGGAAAGCACTATCCCTTTAAATGCTTTTTAGAGGACATTATCCTGTTTCTCGGAGGTTGAATAGTTATTTGGATTGGAAAAAAAGAATGGCGTTATCACCATAAATCAGGTTCTTTCTAATTTATACTTTCTTTTTCAGGTTGATGGGAAATTGACTGTAGATGGCATTGATTTTTATGTGTCAGAAGATTTTGGTAAAGGATTATATAACTCTTGCAAGGATGTGAAGTTCGGCAGTATGAATACAAGAGCCATTGATTTTATTGGGGCTGGTGCCAAGAATTATAAAGGTAGGATTACACTTTCTTCGGAAATAATACCCAATTGTTTTTTCTGTCCTCTAAAGTAAAAATTTGAGACGGGAGAAAATCTTTCTGGGTTAGTAAAATTATATTCATTAGCTTTTGCTGGTTGACCTGTGTACTGGAACATATATATGAAAATCACACAGGAGACAGTTTTATGTGTAATCTTATAAATTGTCTCTAGATTGCCACCAACTGTATGACATCAGTTTACTAATCGTCATTCTCTTTTATTTGTTTGTCTCTTGTTTTTGTTTTCTTCTCCTCCACCCCCTCCCTTCCCCTTTTCCTCCCTTTGTGTTTCTCTCTAAGGGAAGTATATTCTGCCAGGGTTTTGACCTTTGAAGAGCCTGAATGATGAAGAGACAAAGGAACTTGGTTCTTAGCTTATCACTCTGGATTAGTCTAATCTTTATCTGATACTAATACAAGAGTTTAGGAAGTAGCCTCTTCTTGAGTTTTTACCTGAAAGTTTTATATTCTCACCTAAATGTGTCAACCGAACTTTCCAATGCACTACCTCTTGTATCGTGGAATGAGTATAGAGTGATTTAAGAGACACCAATCAAGCTTCTGTGTTGCTCTCCTAGGAAAATGTCAATGTAAAGCAATACTAATATTTTGAAAGCCAAAACGATACATTAATACATTCTTCACTTTAAGAAGCAGATTTTCAGTGAGCTTAGATTCTAATGTTGTTTTGATGCATGAACTGGAGAAACTGACACCTATAAGAATATAGCTGCCAGCATCAGGCTGCACTTTTTTGTGCATACTGCTAAGTTTTGAACACGTGACAGCTGTTTTCATTCTTTTCAACATTACAGCACTATGCTACTTATAGCTTTTGTTGTCGTAAAAATTGAATTCGTAGTAATCGAGCGGCTTTTCAGAATGGTTTGCGTTCATCGGTATGAAGGTGGGACTGGGCATACCTGGATCCCCTTATGCAATGGACTTCCAGATAAGCGCTCCTGAATCATCTGGTGTGAAGCTTATGAATGTATCTACATACTCCTGCAACGACACTTTATTGGGTTGCTCATGTGGCGATTGTCCATCATCACCTGTGTGCTCTAGCTTGGAACCTCCTCATCCACAGACAAAGGATTCCTGCTCAATTAGGCTGGGTTCTTTTAAGGTTGTAATGAACATGAATTTAATAAATCCGATTAAAGTGTGTTTTTTTCTGTCTGTTTTTTACTTAATTTAGCCTACTTCGGCGGAAGCCATTATCTAGGCATTGGGGTAGTGATGTTATTGTTGTGCTTACAAATACAGCATTTGATATCTTGCAGATAAAATGCATTGACTTGTCAATGGCCATCCTATATGTTTTGCTGGTTTCTACTTTTCTTGGATGGGGCTTCTTCCACCGGACTACAGAAAGGAGCCGGGATGCATCTAGTACAAAACCGTTGTTGAGTGAAGTTGATTCTATTAATGAAGAAACTGATGAGGGTCTTGCTGGCAAGGTTTGTCACATACTAAGCATCTGTTAGTTACTATTCTATAAGAATAATTCCTCAGTTGTGGCTATTCTTGGACATGCAATGACCAATTACTGCTTATTTGTTGCTGTCTACTATTGCTGATGAGTACTATGTCCTATAAAGTCTTCTATGTGCTTCAGATGGTCTTCCTATATTTCTTCTTGTTCACATGCATATTGTTGGATAAACCAGATGTGCATGAACTTACCTCTAAGTTGTCTGAACTAGTAGAGGCTGATAATTTTATCAGAATAACATATAATGATGATAAGAGTGAGTGAGGGACATCTTCCTTTGTTTTGTCCAGAAATATAGCAATGTATCGCTTATTCTTTTTTAGTTTCCTTGAAAAGTTGGTCTAAGGGGCTTGTGTATACCATTGATACTGCTGTTGATGCAAACTTTCTTTTCATGGCAATATGTGAAAACAGTGTATTTTCATTTTTTTTCTCTTTACCATCTGGTATTGTTTTTAAGCCCATTTGATTATTATTTGTCTGACGATGTTCAACATGGACCATATTAGGTTTCTGAGTCAACTCCGCAAATGCAGTCTGCTATTCAAGCGTTTATGACTAATATTTTTAGGTGAACAATGAACTATTGCCTTTACATTCGCATTTGTTTTTTCTTTGGGCTGGGTTTCGTCTGTGGTAATTTTTCTATACCAGGTAGTCGTGATAAATCTATAATTAATGAAGCCCTTTGAACGCACTGCAGGAGCTATGGGCGGTGGGTTGCAAGAAATCCTGCACTTGTGTTGTGCTCTTCAATTGCTATTGTCATTCTACTTTGCATAGGTCTAGTGCGTTTCAAGGTTGAGACTCGACCTGATAAGGTAATTTATTGCCTGATTTTCTTTTGGATTGCGTTTTGAAGGACGTTTGCTTTGTTAGTAGTTGTCGCGACTTGCCTTCCTGTCACTTGTACGACATTTCTCCTTGATATCAACCGATATATAGTCACAGGATTACTGTATTAATATTTAAGTCTATTCCCTTGCACTTGAGAGTTAAATTAACATGACTAAGTGGTATCACCCACGTGCAGCCTTTGGGCTGTCATGTAATATGTTTACCCACAAAACCTAGAAAGACAAATGCTTCTTCAAGTGCAGCATTTGTCACCAGCTATACAACAGCCTTCTAACTTGAAGCTTGATGTGAAGCCATGAGTGTAATTACGGGAAACGTAATCTTTAAAGGGGGCCATGGCTACATTTGGCCATAACAAGCCTGGGTCCTGCAATATATCGAAGGAAATCTCTGTGGGGAAGCTTTGCCCTCAAAAGACTGTTGGGTTTCCCCTTGATTAGCTGGTTTTCTCAATCTTATGAGTCTTTCCTTTTTTCTATTTATATTCTTATATTTATTCATTGAGTCAGTAGATTGTTTTTAACAAGTGGCGTCATTCACTGAGGTTGCATCAGTGAATAATATTAATTCAGAACTTAAAATTAAAGCGAAGGTGATAGAGACCCACCCGGTGGTTACCAATTTGGAGCCACCCTCTCACATGATATTTTGACCCTTAATAGGTGAGATGTTTGAAAAGTAATGTGGGAAAGTGAGTACCAGATTGGTAACCACCCAGTGGGTGCATCTCACCTTCCAAATTAAAGTAGGGGTGTTAAATGAGGTGAGATTAGCATCTCCTCTTCATGTTCTAGCTTTTGTCTAACATAGCCATGCATGAGCTTGAGCATATAGTTGGCTCAGAAGCCTGGTCTTGCTTGGCTTGCTAAAATGATAACTACATTATTAAATAAAGTGGCAGTATATGGGAAGTAATAAGAAAGGATGTCAAGGATTTATGACCTCGATGACTACTGTATGCTCAGTTATTAGGAGAAACATAGTCGACATGACTCTTGAATATGCATTCATGACTACTTGTTTGTTTCTTCTCCTTTGCACTTTTTTTGGGTCCTTCTTTAGTTGTTCTTTCAATACTATTTTCATGGATTTTCCCAAAAGCATACTCTGAAAATGGTATTGTTCCAAAAGCTTACTCTGGATGAGTCTGTCAAGTAAGTCTTAATACCTCTAAAGGAACCAATTAATAATTTTCAGCCTATTAGCCATTCGCCTTTGGAGAACATGCAGAGTAGTTAGCTTTATGTCTTAGTAAGGGTATGTGGCAGCATCTTGGTTGTTTTTGTTGCTCATGTTCCTATTGTTCTAGTTGTGGGTAGGTCCTGGGAGTAAGGCAGCGGAAGAGAAGCAGTTCTTTGACAGCCACTTAGCGCCTTTTTATAGGATTGAGCAGGTAAGAGGTTCTTTTTTCATCTTGCAGCAGTATCACTGATGCTAAAACTCAAGTTATTTTGCCTACTTGTTATTAATGTTGGCAAACTCAAGTTGAGTGCTTAACTACCCAGGTTATATTGGCAACCACTCCTGATACACAAAGCGGGAGGTCTCCAAGCATAGTAACAGAGGATAATATACAACTACTGTTCGAAATACAACAGAAGGTATAATTGACTGTGACTCTTAACGGTGTTTGCATGTTATTTTTATCATGTAAGGACGATAACGGGTATATTTCACTCTATGACTTGTACTGTTTCTGAATGTTGAATACTACTTTTTATGACAGGTTGATGAACTTCGTGTAAATTATTCAGGATCCATGGTGTCGCTGACTGATATTTGTTTAAAGCCTCTAGGGGAGGATTGTGCCATCCAGAGTATCCTTCAGGTTATAAGCACTTAATATTTATTGTTTGCCACATTGTTGTGATGTTACCATAGCATACATATAGTAGTCCGTTAGGTATCATTTTCAGTTTTCTCAGAAACTAAGATCAAGTTTTTTAAAACCAGAAAAGTGGTTTTGATTCCATTTTGTATATGACTTCTTTATAAAAAACCTGACTTAAAGTTAGTTTTTTTAAATTCTTACACCAAGACGCGAAATTATAAACTAAGACTGACAGTGATTCTTAACAAGCTTATTTGTTCATTTTTGTTTGAGATTTTGTATGTTTAAGAACTATGGCTGATTCTCTTGTAGCTAGACAGACAATTAATTATACCCTTTCTTCCTGCTGTCAGTATTTTCAGATGGATCTTGACAACTGTGATTATTATGGAGGAGTTGAGCATGCTTTATATTGCTTTCAGGTATTCATTTAATAAATCTTCTAGTACTTTCCATTATTCTATTTTTAGTTAAGGAGGGTTTGCCCATATGGGAGCATTTTCTGATGAAATCCCCATGAGACAGCCAAAGCCGAAAGTGAAATAAGATATATAGATGCTTGAAACCAACTGTACTTAACTCAGGAGATAGCAAGTCTATGATTAGTATACAGGACATGCTGGCAATGGTGCAGTGTTTTTTAGGTGACAGCAGCAGCCGATGAAGGAGAGGTTGAGAAGGGTTAGTGTGGCTGCTGACCTGCCGGAGGCAGCTATAGATAAAGGAGAAGGAAATGGTGAAGAAAATTGAACTAAATAATTTGGAAGAGTAAAGATGGGAGAAACTAAGGATTTGACAGAGTACTTTATTTTTATTGATGGCAACAAATAATTGTCATTAATGCAATCCCTAAAACGCCAGTTATCTTATAAACAATATACAAAAGGCTAGAACGTTAACTATTTAAAATAAAGGGAGTACAAAAGAACTGAGCAAGGCATGTTGGAATTTTGAGAGTACTCATGTAAATTAAGAGTTTTTGCTGGTTTTGTCCTTGAAATGTTAACTGCATATTGACAATCTTTTTCTGGGACATCCTGTTTCAGCATTACACCTCCACTGAATCATGCTTAAGCGCTTTCAAAGCTCCACTTGATCCAAGCACTGCGTTAGGGGGTTTCTCTGGAAATAATTTTTCTGAGGTAATATTTGTATCTTTTTCGTTATTGTTTGCAGAATCAGTAACATACTGATTCTATGATGTTCCAAATTCAGGCTACTGCATTTGTGGTAACTTATCCTGTTACCAACATGATCGATGAGTCAAATGATGCAAACGGGAAAGCAGTAGAGTGGGAAAGGGCTTTCATTAAGTTGGCCAAGGTTTGAGCATTAGTTTCCTATTGTCGTATTATACTACTTTCTCATTTCTGCTTTTCATTGTTTTATAATAGAGAGGAAAAAGCGATAAGGAATAAAATTTGGTAGACAATGTTAAAAGAAAGGAAGCAGCTTAAAAAAACAATTCACATAGAATACAAGCATATATGTTAGATACGCTGTAGAATATGGCTCGTCGATTGCAACATCTTTCCCTTTTTATTTCTATTTACTTATAGTTATACTTCCATTCCTTCTTAAACTTAGTTGTGCTAGTTGTTTCTCGTAAGTTCCTTCTTAAAGTCAACTATGCGAGTACTGTAATCTTGTGTCTAATTTGCGTAACATGCATGCTTGGTGTCATTTATTTGAGGTAAATTGCAGCCAGACTGGCTTTCTACTTGTGGGATGTTGCAAGTTTACCTATGTTGCTGGACGGGTTAATTTGTGTTTTTATGATAGTTCCTTGCTTAGTTTGAAATTTTCATCGCTTCTTGCTCTTTCTCTGTATCTCTCTGAAATCTGGGTTATGGGTAACTCTTTGATATGCTAGCTACATCAAATAACTTACATGTCTTTGAAGTGAATGATGGAGCATAACTATGCAAGTCATACACCCAAGGAAGTTTTTTATTTTCCTCTTTCTTTTTTGAGTGATGGCTTCCGTATGATCAGTGGGGTGGCTGCCATTTGAGACGTGTTCTTATCTGGAGGGTTTGGTGGTTAAAAGAGTGGTATACAGGTATTACTACACCATTTGGACTGCGTCAGGACACATAGGGTAGCTTGCGTGGTTACTGATTAGTTTTGAATGTTAACATCGGGGAGCAGTGTCCTAGTATCATCTTTGCTGTTGTGTAGTTTGATGGTGTTATTCGGCCTGCAGTAATTTTTTATTGTATTTTTCTGTACGTCATCCAGTTTCAGATCAAATACATTCATTGCAGTAGAACTTTCTGCTGAAGTTCTGCAGTGCAATGTTTTGACTTTTTGTCTGTCTTGTCATCTACAGGAGGAACTGCTGCCCTTGGTACAGTCTAACAATCTCACTTTGTCCTTTTCTTCTGAAAGCTCAATCGAGGATGAACTCAAACGTGAAAGCAGTGCTGATGTCGTAACAATTTTAGTAAGTCCTTTCTTAGGAAGGGCTTATATTAATAAATAATTTGATTTATTAGCAGAGCTTAATAGTAAAATATTCAAGAAAAATGAGTTTAACTGGTCTTTCTGTGTGTATTTATTCTACCAGATAAGCTATCTTGTGATGTTTGCTTACATATCAGTGACACTCGGAGACAGGCCCCACTGGTCCTCTTTCTACATTTCATCCAAGGTATGATTTTTGTTGATGCTTTCCACCTCTTGCTGCAGTAATGACCTCTTTGCTCTGTATCCTAACAGCTGTACTTATTCTGCGATATATAGTCCATGAAAATAAAAGGTTGCCTCAAGTTTTGGCATTGTTGGAACGCGTTGGATTCTGATTGTCCTCCATGCATATGGATTTTTTCTACTTGCACCAGATTATTACGAAAATTCATTGGGAAGGAGAAAATTTGTTGCTTCTGCAATGACCTTAAATTTGTGATTCAAACAGTCTATAAGTCCACTGATGTAGAAGCTGGATTTTTTTTTTTCCTTTTTTCACCAAATATGGGAAAATTTACTAATATATTGGAGGTCAACGCATCTCTGGAAGATCCAGAGTCCTGGAGAAAGGAAAGTTGCTAATCATCTCATATAAGCTAAGACACCCTAGACAAAACACCTCAAAGAGTAGCGTCATTGGTACAGATATTTGAATGATGAAGTTGTCAGTGCCACTCTATGATCTTAGGATTTTCATTGTTCCGCGAGCATGTTAAGTGCATGATGGATTCCTTTCCCCCTTTTCCCCTACTCTAATGGAAAACATGGGTTAAAATGTGATGCTAGCTATGGACAAAATTTAGATTCTTTGTGGGCAAAGGGTACAGCCGTACAGGTGCTTTCAAGGGTGTCCCATCCTTCAAAGAATTGGACCCTTATGTAATATCTTGCTAGGAAGATTCCATGTTCTCTGACGTGATTATTCCTTTATATCATCTTTTTTTCTATCAAAAATATAAAAGACGTGATGTTAGCTGTCCTCCAGAACCCAATATGCCACCCTTATTAAGTGGACAAGTCCTAAATAATGGTTTTCTTGTGCATGGAGACATGACTTATAAGACTGTGTAACTGATGTTTGTTCCATTTACTCTTCTCGTTACAGGTTTTACTTGGTTTTTCAGGAGTGGTGCTTGTTGTACTATCTGTCCTTGGCTCAGTTGGTGTCTTCAGCGCCATAGGAGTGAAGTCAACATTAATAATCATGGAAGTCATTCCCTTCCTTGTTCTAGCTGTGAGTTTTTGGTTTATTTTCTTGTGATGCCATGTGCATATATTTTGGATCGTATATTTAGTTGAGAACTTCTTTATATTTTGGAAATTTTGAATAAAGCCAAGATATGATGCATTTTAGTCTGTCTTGTTTGTCAAGGCTGATTTCCTAAACATGATAATTTATAATTATATGTGCCAGACCAGCATAGTAGTCGTTCCTTTTGTGGGCCTAGTTAGACAGTAATAACGCAGGAGGCAGGATATATTTGAGCGCTTTGTCATGGCATGAATTTGTCATTTTACCTGAGAAATATTTTAAACGCATAAGGTGCTCTCCTCCATTGATGATTGACCTGTTAAGAAATATTCAATTTAAAGACCTTCCTATGTTATGCGAGATTATTTTTGTGCATTCTTATGATACATCTAGTCTTTCAATCTTGCTACATCAGGTTGGAGTTGATAATATGTGCATATTGGTACATGCTGCAAAAAGGCAGCCCATAGAAGTTTCAATAGAAGAACGAATAAGCAATGCCCTTGTCGAAGTTGGTCCATCTATAACACTTGCTAGCTTGTCTGAAGTGCTGGCGTTTGCAGTAGGAGGCTTCATTCCTATGCCAGCATGCCGTGTTTTCTCAATGTTTGCAGGTCTGACTGGCTATCTAGCTGTTTACCTTAGGTTACCTTTGAAATTTGATTGATACTGGTTATGTAGCTGTTACATTAGCTTACCTTTGGGATTTGACTAATACATCCATGTCAATCTTTGCAGCGCTGGCTGTCCTACTGGATTTCCTTCTTCAGCTTAGTGCTTTTGTTGCGCTGATAGTTCTGGACTTCAGAAGAGCTGAAGATTTCAGGATTGATTGTTTCCCCTGCATTAAGATTTCTTCAGCGTCTACGGAATCAAGCAGAGGTATGTAGAACTCGGTTCAATCAAATTTCTTATTTCCACCTATAGTTAGTTCACTCTCAAAATGATGGATTTCCACTATTTTGTCTGACTCGAATATATTTCTGGCATAGGTATTGATCGCAGGACTCCAGGATTGCTTACTAAATATATGAAGGTATCTTTTAGAAGCATAATGATACTGAAGGTCTTCTTGTCATGTATCTGCTGTATTTTCATGATCCGTGTCTCCCTATAAATCCACAAAGTCCAACCAAAGCTATTTACCATTTTAGTATCACATGCTGTTCTACCTAAATTTAACTCCCAAGTGTCTTGTAGCTCAACAAGCTTGATTTGCACTCAACCTGGGATGGGATTCTGTTGCCAACCTTCTCCCTTTCCAAGGGAGAGAGATGAAAAAATGAAAAGTAACTTTGAAGTTGTGTCACTTGTATACACTATTGTTTTTTGAATATGCATTATGTGGATTTTATGCTTAAAATGTAATTACTTTGTTGCATCATGGAGATCAGAGATAGTGTGACCAAAATTTGCTGGTTAGAAATTAATATGATGATAACAGAAACTGAATCTCAAGTAAACACCCAAGCAAACAGCAAGGAAATAAAATAAAAATGTAAATCTTAGTTTGAGCTGCCAATTATTGCTTCCCGATCGCTACATAATCTGCTTCATCAACTACCAAGTGTAGTTCATATCACTATGCTCGCATTGCCAACATGTCTATTGTCAGAACTCGGGAGATCCATAAAATATTCACCACAGAGGCACCAACGACTTTTAAGGTTATACACCTGAAGCAAACAATAGCTTATACAAAGAATGTTCGTGCTTCCGTATGATATATACCTTATCATTTGTAACATTTTACATGCTCTAAACAATGATGTGTGCAATTTATCACTTTTACTTTGATTCTATTGTCATTTGTCGATAAAAAGATTCGTTTCTGGATACATAATTACATTTGTTATTTATCATATAATTTTCTCGTTGTGCAGGAAATTCATGCACCCCTTCTTGTACATCGGGGAGTGAAAGTAGTAGTTCTTGCACTGTTTGCTGGCCTTACTTTAGCAAGCATTGTAAGTTGTAGTCAAATCAGATGCAATAATGTTATTTCTTGTTTTGGGCCTTAATATATCTACAGTTCCATGGACAAACTTTACTCTGTGTGCTTCCTGTATGCACTTCTATGTAGGCATTGTGTCCAAGAATTGAGCCAGGTTTAGAGCAACAGATTGCTCTTCCGCGGGACTCATATCTACAGGTCTTTCTGTGCTGTCCACATACTTTGATATTTTTACTTTGTCTCGCTGCGTATTTTCCTGGTCTGACGGAGAACTCATGGTTGCCACAGGGATATTTTGCTAATATTTCAGAGTATTTAAGAGTTGGTCCTCCCTTATATTTCGTCGTAAAGGATTACAACTACAGGTATCTGTCTGTTGTTGTACTATTCATTGATTTGATTTTATTTTGGTGACAGGAGACCACATTTCTATATTGAGGTGTCACTGTATTCCAGACTTGCCACTTAATTGTAGTTTTACTTTGGTATTGCAGTTTTCTTAATTAATTTGGCAGCTGCGTCTGTGCATAATGTAGAATAGGTGTTAGTTGTGTCTATCTGCCTTGAACTACTTGTCTTTTCTAACGTACCCAAATTACTTTCTAGTGTTATCTAAATACAGTTACTGTAGAAAACGCAAACAGAAAATTGCTGTGTTTCTTTGAATGTATGAGATGTATGTAAGTTGTTATCTCATTTGATACCATATCAAATAAATCTTTTGTTTGTATTTTGCCATGATACCATAAAGTTTTTACTGTTTTATTTGATTGGTTTTTAATGGTCATACAGCTCCAAATCAAGGCAGACAAATCAGCTGTGTTCCATTAGCAAGTGTGACTCAAACTCTCTGTTGAATGAGGTAACATATCAATTTAAGCTTATCAAATGGCATCTGTAGGGATTGATGCATGTATGTGTTGTAGAGTTGCTTCTTACCTAATTACCTTTCTGAATGGGGTTATGGGTACTACTATTGTGTTATCTGGATTGACACATTTTGTGCAACTGTAGCATCTCTACTTTTGGTTAATTTTCTTCCTGTCTACTGAAATTGCTTCTCTTGCCAAAGCAAAAGACCAATTCTTCTCCCTTGGCAAATCATTTTATCAAAATCTTCAATCTGGATTCTAGATTGGAGAAAACCCGACGGCTTAGTGATGATACTTTAAAGATCCTAGTTTTCCAGTGCCAAGTAGCCCAAAATTATTACAATACCAAATCTACAGATGGCAAAGCTGGCCAAACCAAACCTGCCCCCAAACCGTCAAGTTCAAAACCCGAAGCTGACGCCAAACCCAATTTGACCCCATATGAATCTCTAACTCAAATTGATTGAACCATAGATAATACTCATTGAAACTGTTGTAAGATCTGCTTGATGTGTGATTAGAACTTAGAAAGAGTGCGCAAAATCATCGAGCCATGACCATAAATACTGTTTCATTAAACTTGATACATCTTGTTAAATAAAAAACCTTATTAATATCATACAATATTAGAGATTGACTCGAGCCGAAACTGATTTGATTTAAAACTGACCCCATCCAAAAATGACCCAGGCCGCCTAAACTCGATCCAAGACAATAAAGTACTCGACATGACCCCTATCCGCCCTGAACCAAACCGACCTAGAGGTTGTCATGAACAGAGTTGACCTGGCGACCAATCCGACCCGCCCGATTGCCCACTCTAACCATGCATATCAATAAATCTATTTGTGTTAACTCTTAGCTTATTCCTAAACTGTTCTCCCTCTCTGTGGTGCCGCTTACTATATGATACTCCCTCTGATATAAAAATGTTTGTCGTTCTCACATTTTTAGGAGAACCTTTGACCATCAAATTAGTACTAAAAATACTTTGTTAAAAATTATGAAAGTTATATCATTAGATTCGTATTGAAAATTACTTTCATAATATCAAATTTGTTTAATTTTTGAGCTTATATTTTGAGAGATAATTAAAGGTCAAAGGCTTGTCCCGAAAAAACGAAAACGACAAATAAATCCATATCAGAGGGAGTATGTTTTTCTTAGCTCTTGAGTTTTGTAGTGTACTGTTTTATTCAATTGACTTCCTGATTTTATGACTGCAGATATCAAGGGCGTCTTTGACACCAGAATCTAGCTACATTGCCAAGCCAGCTGCCTCATGGCTCGATGATTTTCTTGTGTGGTTGTCTCCTGAAGCTTTTGGTTGCTGTCGAAAATTTGCAAATAGCACTTATTGCCCCCCTGATGATCAGGTTGGCGATTCATTCAGACCTGTTCTTTCTAGGGAGGGGGAAGGGGTTGGGGTGAGAAGAATGGCCTAGGCGTATTTTGTAAAGGATAGATTCAGATTACCTCTGTAGAATTGTTTTCTGAAAGTGACACCTGTTACAATCACAGAGATGCCTGGTCCTTCTTCATAAAGACCTTAGGGACCACCAGGCACCCACTGGCTGACTAATATTACCGGCTTGCTGCTTTAGTACCTTATAGTCTACCAGTGAATGTCATATACGTAATACGTTTTAACTGTCAAATGATCAATAGAATGCTTCGGGGAGAAGGTTGCCAAATTTAGCTGACAGTACCCTAGTTAGATTGTAAGATATATATCGTTCTTGTGAATGGAAACCACTTCTCAGGAGCTTGAGTTGTTAATAAGCCGTTGACATTCTGATCTAAATCCAGGCTCCAGCTACCAGGCACTTTATGATGAATATGTTTTCTTCAGAGCTATCTTGTCTTCATATGACTAAGAAATATTTGGTTATTTTTCTCTACAGCCCCCATGCTGTTCACCCGATGAAGGACCCTGTGGTTTTGGTGGAGTCTGCGAAGACTGTACTACAGTAATGATAATCTCATCGCCACTTTCTCCAGTTCAATCTTCATAGCATAGGGTTCTCGATCTAACATGTTGAGGTTATTTCAGTGCTTTCGCCATGCAGATTTGGATAATGATCGCCCTTCAACAAAGCAGTTCAAGGAAAAGCTACCTTGGTTCCTCGATGCATTACCTTCAGCCGACTGTGCTAAGGGAGGCCATGGAGCCTACTCTACTAGTTTGGACTTGAACGGTCTGTCGCTTTCTTGTTTTCCCTTCTGTCTTCTAATCGTTTCGACTTTTTCTCTATTGTGTTCTTGGAAACTTGTAATCTTGGTAACTTAGTTGATTGAAATCATCAGGTTATGAGAGTGGTGTTATAAGGGCATCTGAGTTTCGTACATATCATACTCCAATGAACAAACAGGTAACCTCGTGTACAGAAATTGATAGTAAAAAATAATAATTACTAATTTAGAAGATGCTCAAGTTTTAAGTCTTTGGTTTATTTTCCATAGTGACTAACCTCATTTTCAGCAATTGAAGTACTAAAAATACAATAGAAAATACTCAAGATCTAACTGTTTTAAGTCTTTTGGTTTGTTTTCCATTACAGAGTGACTATGTCAATGCACTGCGTGCTGCCCGTGAGTTCTCATCGAAAGTTTCTGATTCTCTGAAGGTATATATTTAAATTGGTATAATAACAAGATGGCTTTCCTTCTCTTTTCACCCCTCCAACATAAACCAACCGGTTGCCAATACAGATAACAGCAATCCAATTCTGTTTCAAACTTGTTAACCATGATTTATGGTCAGAGATCGTGATTCTTTCATCTTTCTGTTTCTCGTGGGATTATTTTGCAGATGGATATCTTCCCATATTCAGTCTTCTATATCTTTTTTGAGCAATATTTGGACATATGGACAACTGCTCTTGTCAACCTTGCTGTTGCACTTGGTTAGTGTCTTGTCTTTGATAAGCTTCTCTAGTGGCAAACTTAAAGTTCGGGTAACAATGTAACATGCACTATTTACTCTCTCTTTTTCTGTGGCCTTGATGGAAATGCAATTAGTGGATGTAAATCTATTTATCCCGCTTTTGTAGCAACATATTTTGATATTTGTAGTCAGTATGTGGTACATGGGGTAGGCCATTGACTAATAAATTTCCAGTCAGTGAAGAACTTTGATGCATGTAATAGTAATCAAGAGAATTAACTTAGTCAACATGCAATAGGAAATTAGCACAGCTTCTTGGGGCCCAAACATACTTTTTTCCTTTTTATGACCCTTATGGAAATCAATCTGGTCGTCTTTATGCTACCTACAGATAAATATCAGAAGAATCTGGAGTTTCTGTAAATTGCGACAGGGATAAGAGGGCCAGCCTTGTTAACCTCTTCTGCCTTGACTAGTCTAAAAAGTAATCTAGCATAATACTTGCTGATCCAAAAGATTAAATAAGACAATCTTGATGGAATTCTATCAGTCACCAATTGTGGAAAATATATTGTAGATCGCCACATTCTTGCTATGGAGACGACTACTTTTAAATGTTCATGCTTTACCTGAGATAATAACAAGGTGCTTCCCACATATTATCATTGCTACTGGTTGATTTTTCAGCCTCTACCTTTGGGTCCTCATTCTTGTTCTGAAGATAGCCTACTTAACTTGCTTCTCTGCGTATATTTAATAACGTTTTGTAAAAACTTAATTGCATCAGACTCTTGATTGCTTCGCACACATTTACTAGTACTAGTTGTATTCTACTTGTTTTATGAGTAAAATAGTAAGGAGGGTTAACACTTAACCATTATCGTATTTGCCTCTGTTTGTTTAATTGCTTGGTTGCTTTAATCTGAGTGAGAACATTGTGAATCAAAATATGAAAATATCTTTTATGCAATTTAGCTATTTAGGCATTCATAAAGATGAGATCCTAAAATATGGTAGTGTTTGGTTATGGTGATCTTGTGAAACAAAACGCTAAACAGAGTATTTTATTCATATTGTATGACTTATATTACACCTCAAATCATATCAAGTGTCTTTCTACAAGCATTATTGATGGTGATAGGAGACTTATTCTGGTGATACATGACAGGGCAAATTTACCTTATTGTTTTGGGCGACAACATAGTAATTTCTTTTGTTTTGCTAATAGCCTCTCCGAAGTTGTTGTTTCTACCTGTCGTTTCAGTTATATATCTATCTTATCCAGTGCAAGTTCTTTATGTAGTTGTTTCTTCCATGTTTACTGGTTTACTAATTACTACTACGTATCATATTATAATCTAATGCAATTCTTATTACCAAGCACTCATCCATGCGTTAATATGGGTATCACAGGTGCTGTTTTTGTCGTGTGCCTAATCTTAACATCCAGGTAGTGACCTGCCCCGATACTTCCGCTCCTTTCTGCCCTATAAAGCAAGTTTCATTTATATTTCTCTTTTACAGTACTTTATTTCATTTTCTGAGCATCATTGCTTGTGTTTTCTCGTTAACTGCAGTTTGTGGAGTTCAGCTATCATTTTGCTTGTTCTAGCAATGATTGTGGTGGATCTCATGGTATACTATCTATCTAATGCAATGAGCTTGAATCTTATTTCTATTCTGCATTTACAATGGTGCACTTCAAGCTGTTTAGTCCCTGTTGTTGTGCATGAGTGTAGAATCCAACTGCAAAATAGCCAAAGACAGCCTTGCACTAAGTATATCTGTTTAATTTTGACTGGGAGGTCTTAGTTTGATAATGCTTCAAGGCATAACTCTTCAACATGGGCATCAAGTAAAGGGGATTCGTTCAAATTTTGTTACGTGCTAGAGCTGTTTTCTCATTTTATTTACATGTTTCATGGAACTCTCAGGTGTTATTGTTGCATGATTTTAATCCACTGGTAACTTTTTATCAAACCAACTTGGGAGTATGGCCATTTCCAGAAATAAATGAAATAAGCCCTTAAAGTACTTCTGCTTACAAGTGAACTTGATTGCTAGTCTGGCACATTTGAGTAGTTTATAGCACTATTTTTCTGTACTTTGAAACCTCAAATGAATGCTACTTCTCTGAAAAGTATGTTTTCATCCTGACTTATCTATGGTATCAAAATTGTTTGGTGACTCAAATTGTTTTGTCATTAACAATGCAGGGTGTTATGGCACTTTTGGGCATCCAAATGAATGCAGTTTCTGTTGTCAACCTTATCATGTCAATTGGAATTGCTGTTGAGTTCTGTGTTCATGTAACACATGCATTTTCAGTAAGTTTTACGAATTCATGCTTACTTGATATTGATTGAGAATTTGAACTGGAGGACGGGTTAGAAGTGGCTCTTTTAGCTTCCTAGGAGTAAAAGAAAAGCACATTCACTCTGATTCCATTTTTGACCCCATAATTCCTTGTCACGGCCCATATGTAGAGTTTCCTCGATCCTCCGAACTTCAACAAGAGTTTGCGAGCCTTGCTTGAACTTGGTGAACCAAAGTAGTGAGGGTCTCGAGTCTGGACTCCATGGAACACTTGTGCTGATGTGCATCATTGACATTATTTGCAGGATTCTCTCTAGAAATATCTGTAGTGACCCCTTCATTAACAATGACCATAACAACACTCTGTTTGACCCCTTCAATACCTATGTAAAATATCTATTTGGAAAGGAGTTTCTTAAATTTCTTTTGTTAGCCCTTATTTTTTGAAGAAAAGTGTTATTAATCACACCTTCAATTTTGCATGTCTGGACTCTGGGAGTACTGTCGCTAAAAGACATGGTGAAACTTTCATTTGAGAGATGTAATCAGTTATCTATGCTACTGCTGCTTTTTCGCACCACCCTCCCCCCCCCCCTAAAAAAAAAGGAAGGGAATTAGAGAAAATTATTTGGTCAAGGTTCTTTCTTATCATATTGTCATGGACTTTTCATCTTTTTTTCGTCTCTCGTTTACCTATCATGTTTGGAGATTGGAATAAAATCATCTGCTAGATGGTGCAAGAGCAGCTCAATTAAGGTGTTTTCAAGGTTATGATACTGTCCTTTCAATGCCTGTATATTTTCAGGTCAGCCGTGGGGATAGGAATCAGCGAACAAAAGAGGCTCTTGGTACGATGGGTGCTTCTATTTTCAGGTGAGGCCCACATATATATCTCTCAATAGTGGCTTTTTAGCTTGATTTATCATTCAATTGATCAACAGAATCAGAATGGTAAGGCACTTGAAATGCAAATATATTTTGACAGTTCAGTAATCAGTATAGCACTTAGCAATATGACAACGTGAAAGTGTGAGTTCTCAGTTTCTCACCAGTGTGAACTGAATATATGCGGAAGCCTTCATACTCAAGTGATATTTGCAGTCTTCAAGTTGAATGTTCATAATCCCTGGCTTCCAATGTTGTGCTTCAGCCATGGCTGAAAATGATTAACATCTGTGTTCCCCTTTTTGGCAGTGGAATCACGCTAACAAAACTGGTTGGAGTCGTTGTCCTGTGCTTCGCAAGATCAGAGATATTTGTGGTCTGTGATATCTCCCTTGGGTGCATTTTTTACTTACTAGTGAAATGGATAGTTGAGCTGGTGCTTGTTTGTTTCCAGGTTTATTACTTCCAAATGTACCTGGCGCTAGTTATCATTGGTTTCCTGCATGGGCTTGTCTTTTTGCCGGTAAGTCACTTACCTTCCCAATTTTCCGGTAGGTCTACTACTACTACGTATAATATTGATGATCATGACGATAATGAAAGATCTCCTGGTAAAGCAGGTGTCCTACTCCTAACATTACTAATGCTTTGCCCATGCAGGTTTTGCTAAGTTTGATCGGCCCTCCACCCAGGATCGCACCAGGAACAGTATACTAGAACCATCTGCCTCACCACACTTGAGTGACTGTAGTTGCAATGTACCATGACAGACTGACAGTGTACATATTATAGAATAGTTTTCACATATTAGCCATGTAACTTGACCGTATTCTGGGGGTAAAGATTCTGCTACAACATTTGTCCTAAAAATCATAAACGCACCTTGTTTACAATTGGATCGAGCGTATAAATCAACTAGCTGTAATTTGCATTTCTAGGTGGCGACTAATATATTGTAGTAGCGTCAGCCGTCAGGTACTTAAATAACTTAATTGTGACTGAAATACAATAGGTACCATAGGAATGCTATTTTCTCTAGCAGTATGAAAAACAATGATATGAGGTTCATGTTACGCCAAATTAAATTCCAGATCAATTATTTACTAAAAAATCTTCTTTTGCTTGCGGAATACACTATGGTAAATACTAGCATACATCTAGTATGATATTAAGTAGTATATAACTGGAATGGAACTTTCATGCTGGTTTGGAGCAAGAACCAGCATGAAAGTCGATCTAGGACCTACGACCAGCGAGGAGTATTATTTTTCATTTCCTTCTTCAAAACCAAGCCCTTCTTAGAGAGCATTCACTG
>CAAKMY010091700.1:0-11526 GCA_901111285.1 Corrigiola litoralis | reverse complement strand
ACGTTGCAGTCACTATCCCAACATTAGTAATATGAAAAGTTAGAACCATAAATTAGATCTCTTGAATATACTGTAATATACTGTATTAATCAGCACATGTCCATGGTACAAAAGTTTACTTGAAAGAATACCGACAGTAGGCAGCCATTTGCATATTTGGACGGTTTAATCGTAAGCTTTTCTACTGGTAAGAGGGAGCTTAAGTATTTTTAACATGATGGAGATTAGCATCAGATTCTTATGGTTATGATCTCAAGTATTCCATTTAGTTGGTCACTAAACACCTGAAACCCCACTTATCAAAGACGATTTAGAGCACAGATCACTACCTCACTTGGCAACTAGGATGAACTCTGAAGACTGAAGTTAGCAAATGTACTAGTTCCATTGGATCTCATTTCAGGTGTCTCGTATATTAAGGACTTCTTTGACAGTGGTCAGTGGACTTTTTTTTTTTTTTTTTTTTTTTTTTGATAACGGGCAAAGACAGTGGATTTCTAAGAACAGCATAGGCCACTGAAATGCTACTGCTTTAAGTACTACCACAATTTGAAATTTTACCAAGCGCTAAATCTAAATGTCTGGATACCAGAACATCTTTTATTAGGGGCAAATTAACTGATTACAAGCTAAGAGTCGGTATGTAAGGTGAGAATTATGGACGGTTACATATGAGATCAAATTCATCATTGGGAATTGTATATATATGACATTTGAGGCCCGGCCGGAGAACAACCGAAATTACATTGTCTGACTTCTTTGTCTGGGAGCACCTGTGCTTATACCTTAGCTTGTTAAATTAGTAAGTAAATTTTGAAGGCATGCCAAACATATGGACTAGTAGTGCAAACTTGTTAGCTAAATTGTCCAGCTGACTTTAAAGTAGAAACATAGCAGCATTTCACCGAGGTGAATCCAGTCTCCACGGATAAGGCAGTAGATTGATGTTCTGAAAACATCCAGTCATCAAGTTTTAGTACACCATGGTCTGCTTATGACAGCTGATATCTAGTTTCAGCTTGAAGACTACATTCCACCTTCCTCAGCTTTATTAATTCTCAAATTATACCTCCTCATCTAAGCCGCGTAAGCCTGCACCGAATTATTCTTCCAGGATCCATCAACCTGGATGACAATATTTCTAGAAGACAAAGTAGCATTCTTTCCAAGATAGACTGAATTATAACCGGAAGGAAAATCACTACATTCCTCTTTAACCTTACTACGATCAGTCTCTCTATGGTTATCACTCGAAGATTTATCCAGAAATAACTTAGAATTATGCTTGACTGGATTCTTAAGAAACTGCCAACTTCTTAACAAAAGAACTTGGCAAATTACAATGTCCCTCGAATTGTTCCAGACAATCAAGAGCTGCAGCTGCTGAGGGGATTCATTCAGCGTGTTGCCAGTCCACAAGTACTGTCACAGAATTTAATGTGTCTCATACCACACAAAGAGCAATCAAATCATTTATGTTTAAAAAGAAGAGAACGAGCTGAATGACGCAGTATGCAATGAATAAAGTACTAAAGGAATGGACTTGAATGCGCATGAATCAGTAAGCTGAAGTCCTTGTGCAATTGTCATCTTTGTGTTTCTTTCACGACATTAAGGCTTTTAAGTCTTTGATGGAATAAATAAATCCCCAAGCCCAGAAAGACAAATTTCCAAGTAGTTATCAACTAGTAGAGTTGGCTATTGAGTGCCTCGGATCGGTAGATCAAGGTCGAATTATCACGGATTCGAATAGATTTGGGACGTGACAACCGTAGTTTGGGTCGTATCCCGTTCATCTCATATTGGAAATTTTTTTTTAATCAAGTTTAATTTGAATTTTTTTAGGACGATTTTGGATCGGGTCACTTTTATCACTTATATATTATACTTGTTATCTCTGTCCTCCCCGCCTTCAAGAAAAACCATGTCGTAATATTTATGGTAATCAAGGGAACTTGTGAGGCAATTGGGTGATTTAGGGTGGTATAACCTCTTTGATTTCCAAGAACAAAGGAAAAAGTAGTGAACACCTTCATATTATAAATCTCGTACATTTACAAACCTAACCAAAGGGCATTTTTATTCATCAATATATGTATTTCAACAATTATTTATATATGATATCTTCTCATTGAGATAACATCATCACTGCATGGCAGACTTTTAGCATACTAGCATGCAAGCTACTTAATATATTCTTGCAACCCCTCGATTGGTCAATGAAAATGTCAACCGGATGACGGTTATGAATCCTGCCTAGATGGCAAAGAAAACAGAACCGATAGCAGCGTCGTTGTTGCCGTTATCTTTGATAGTAGCACTTGCTGCAGCACCTGTGTCGACCTCGTCCCAGAAATCACTCCTGTCAGTGGTTGATGCATTCAACTTCTGCTCAAGATTATCCCAACCACTCATGAGCTGGTTAAGTGACCCAGCTTCCACATAGATCTGTAAGCAATTTAAGAGCAATTTACATTATTGCTGAATTAGATTGTCCTATAATAAACCATTAATGTATTATTTAATGTGTCATTATTGAAAAGTTTTGGCATAATCATGTCTGATAGGTGTAATTCTACAAACCTGATTGATAGACTCAGTTTTGTACCATGCCACAATCCATCCAAGTTGACTGCCAGGAATATGAGGTTCATGAGCGTACAGAATTGCCGCCTTGGAGATAGAGGGTTTCTTGGGATCCCCGGATGGAGGGCTGCCAGCATGGATGAACACACCGCTTTGGCCTGGATTGATAGTGTCCAATGGAGCCCTGGAGAAGTGCCCACCAGCAAAGTCTTGGGTTCGTTTAAGTTTCATTGGCAGCTTCTGATCATTGTTAATGGCACCTGTTGCACTAGCCTCCTGGTTTGCGTCCTTGATCTTGTTTTTCGCAATGGCGCTTTTCGCCTCTTTCACAATCTCATCCACCATTGATTTTTTCTGTTGCCTTATTGCTGCAGCTGAAACTTGTTGCATCGAAGCCATTCTTGCTAGCTAGTTTCTAATGAGACACCCAATTAAGGACGAGGTAAGTGTCAAGTTAATTAGATAACGGATCTTAGCTATATGTACCGTAGCAATGTACCATGGATTATGTATGTTCTTATTTACATATTTAGTTCTTTCATCTGTCGTAAGCAAACAAAAAATTTAGTATTCTGCCATTCTGGATTATGTAAACTGTCTTACAATCAAGCAAATCATAAATGCGACTGCCAGCATACATGAGAAGCTTTTTAACCATCTAAAAAGTCTAGTTTTAATTACATTTTCTGCTGTCTTACTGTTGCAGCTGGAACCAATTGCACCGAAGCCATTCATGCTAGCTTGTTCCTAATGTATGACATACCCAAATTAAGGACGAGGTAAGCGTCAAGATAACTCATCTTAACTATATGTAAATGTAACGTCCCATATAGTATATATGTTCTTATTTACATATTTAGTTCTTTCATCAGTCGTAAGCACCCAATAAATTTAGTATTCTAGACTATGTAAACTATATTACAATCAAACAAATCATATATAGATGCAATGCCAATATACCTAGTATATAAGAAGCTTTTTTACCATCGAAAAAGTCTAGTTTTAATTACATAATGTAGAGACTGCTGATACGATATAGGTTCACTATACATATAAGGATAAGTAGCGTTTATTTCAGCTTCTCGTTGGTTCAAATTTTGTTTACTTACTCGCCAATAATATCATAACTAAGTCATAAGCCAAACCGAAAGGAACCTTTTTTGATTACTCGATTAACAAAAATAACATTTTTGGTCTAACAAAAAGTAGGCTCATAGTTGACCGCACTCGGTTTTGCACAACCTACTAAAAAATGTGGCTAGTCTTGACATATAATAGATGAAACTATTTCTATTCTTTATTTGGTGCATAAATAAATGAAACTACTATATATAGAACAACAGAAATAAGACTATAAAAGAGTGCCTTGTACCTTAAGAAAGTCGAAGACTTAAATGAGATATTGCTTGATACTCCTTGCTACATTGACGAAAACCATTGGAGTGAGCAGCTATTTATAGGCGTTAATAAAGAAGTTATAATGCAATGGTGTGTATGAAAGAATTAGCAATTAGATACACGTGTCTACCTTTTCTAATGGTGAAGTATCACAGAATCGTGTTCGATACTCTCGACATTCCCCATAGCTGATTCTTCACGTGTTAGAATGGACTCGTTTTAAACAATTTATTCTGTATTGTTTTTGTTTTTAGTACATCTGGTTTTTCTCTAATTCACTAATTCATTGACATTTGATGAAATAGTCCCATCGTGAATAAATCATCGTACGGAGTACATAGTAATGTTTCATGAAATGATTCTCGTCTATCTCTTATTCCTCGGGATCGCAACGTTAGTGCGTAAGTGGTAATATACTAGTGACTAGAGGAGTGATTCAGATACATGAGATTTTTTTTTTAATCCCTTTTTCACTGTATTTTATATTTGAAAGTTTTCTAGCCATACCGCATTAGCCAAATAGTTATAGTTTATATCTAGTTATTGAGGTGAATCATTTTTAAGCTTATATGACCATTAGGACGACTCCTTGTCCAAAGAAAAAAGAAAAATATTCACTTGTTCGACAATAATTTTTGAGTAAACATGAACTTTTTAACTAGGTCAATAATTAAAGCTATTAAAAACCATGTGTTCAAATAGGTACATAATAGCTTATGATTGAGCTTTTCTCAAATATTACCCAATGTCACATTTTAAGAGTAGATGGTGGATTACGACGAATTTCTTCTAAATATAACCTCAAGTTTCTACCATTTTATTTTGAAAAATAAATTTAATATTCATGTTGATCTTTATCTCTCTTTAGTTTTTAGTAGTACTCGTCAAGCCATGTTTTCTCATAATATTTGACAACGATTATATTTATGTTTTCTTTTTGTCTTAAATATTATTTTATGGTCTATATATAGGTATTTTTTTTTATAATTGGCTAATTTGAAAATATTATGTGGTTATTTGATTTATATATTCAATCTTTCTACAATTTCTTACAACTTTTTTAGCTATAATATTAAAATTATTGTATTTATAATTAAAAATATTATCAAAATCTTTTTCAATAATTAGGCTAACTTAAAATTTAATTAATTATGCCAACACATTAAAACCTATCATCTAAGCTTACCACGACTATCAACTACCTATCATCAACTATCAACTACTTAAAGTACAACTAACCATATACTAAAAACATTTATATCTACCAACACAACTAACTTTACGGACACGTCTGAAATGTTGAACAATATAGGACTAAACACATCAAAAATAGAATTCGATATATAATCTAATTCGGTACAGGCCAATTTCGTAGTCTTATGTCTAGGGCCGTCTATTCACCATGTTCATTCGATTCTCGAGACATGACCTGAAATATTTCGGGGCCTCAAAATTTCAAGCCCATCTACTGAAAGCTGAAAAAAAAAAGAGAAAATGGTTTATGACCAGTTTCGAATACTTAGCGCGCTACAAGTACGTTGTCTTCCATCAAAGTCAAACTACTATCACTCTTCACTTCTTCAGCCATAATTCATCATTAACTCTCATAAATCAAAAAGACCAAAGGGCAAAATACTATCCAGTTTTACAATTTAATCAAGAGTCTCAAACAAAATTCCCAAAAACAAAGAGTGAAAATTAATTATTCTCATTCATCCTTCATTCATCATTCATTTATTATCACTCTTCGGAATTTTATTGTAAGGGAAATTTTTGTAAAAAATGATAATATATGTTGTATATAGTTAGTTTAATTTTGCTTACACAGGGCCTCATTTTTGGTTTTAGCACAGACCCTGAAAATTTTTGAGACGACATTCACCCACCCGGTGGTTGCCAATTTTGGTAACCACCCCCTCACAACACCATTTCATTTTCCTATTTTTTTTTAGATTTTCAAAAATACATGTCAGACGGTGAGTGTGAAATTGGCACCCACCCGGTGGGTGTGTATCATCTCCCTATGTTCTTAATGGTTTGACTTGCACGCCTTGCTTAGATCCTAAGTGTCATGTCTTTCCTCATATTCTCTCTTTGTGATTGATTTGTCTTATTGCAACTAAGTGTAATTACTACCAAATACTTTGATGGTGTGCTTGGGAACATGGAATTGGAATTCAATTCCAGAATTGGCCCAATTAATGTTTGGCAAGCCCAAAGAATTGGAATTGGAATCGGAATTGGGCCAATTCCATGTGAATTCCAAGCCCTTGTAAAACTGACCCAAATTAATTCCAACCCGGAACACTCTCATTTCAATTCCTCAACACTTCCCCATCTCCTTCTCCTTTCTCATACAAGTGAAGTTGTCTCTCTCTCCTCCCCGTTCTCCGGTGGTGTCTTAGCGCAACCAACGGCGACTTTACACCGCCGTTTTAGAGACTTGTTCTCCGGGGTCGTCTCACCAAAAACAAGATGACAACTTCGTCACTGGTGATGTACTCCTTGTAGTCTGAAACGCCGTGGAAAATGGCGGCGTAGGGTTAGGGTTTTGGTTTGTAGTGGTGGTGACGGCGGCTGGGTGTAATTTAGGGTTAGGGTTTGTACTTATTGTTAGTGGTGGCGGCGGCTACGACTCTTTTAGGGTTAAGTTTTTGGTTTCGGCTTGGCTTGTGCTTGTATTAATTTTTTGTTGCGAACTTGTGCTTGTATTGATGGTGGTGATTGATAGTCATTTAGGGTTAGGGTTAGGGTTAGGGTTAGTATTAGGTTTAGGGTTTAGTTAGGGATTGGTTTAAATTTGTTCGGTTATCAAGTTGCAATATTAGTTAGTGGCATATATGAAAATATTTGAAATGAAATTTTATTGTATATTGAAATCAAGATCTAGTACTCAATTCCAAGAAATGAATTTCATGTGCTTCACAAACAAGAATTTGGAATTGAATTTTGGAATTTCAATTTCAAGAATTGAATTCTAGATATTCAATTCAATTCTATGTTCTCAAACACTACCTGAGATAATTTCCTTCTTTGTGGTGTCGAGTATTGTGGTGTTTGAGTACGTGTTGACGAGTAGCTACGGGTTCACAAGAAACCTAAAATATTGGTAGCAAAAACTCTATCTATTTTGGGAAAATTTATGACAACAATTATTTAATGAATAGGGGGTTAAATAGCTATGACAATTATATACCATTTTCAAAAAGCTGTTTTCATTATTTTGTAGAACATTACGATAGCATAAAAATAAATGAGCGTTACATCATACTTCATCTAATTAATTCAAGCGATGAGCATTTTGAGTAACTAATCAATTAAATCGAACCTAAAAAAATAAAATAGATTTTAACATAACCATTACATTTAACTACAGCTAGCAAACGGGTCGTGTCGTGTCGGGTTCGTGTCGTGTCAAGTTTAAATGGGTCATGAAAGCCTCAATCCTAACCCAACCCATTTAACTTTCGTGTCGGGTTCGTGTCGACCCAATTACTTAAATGGGTTGAAAACCTTGACCCTAACCCGTTTATTTCGTGTCGGGTTCGTGTCGTGTCGTCGGGTTGTGCCACTTTTTAGGCAATTTTAGATCGAAGTCAAACATTTTAGTTATAATTTTCAATTTTGCTTTCATTATGCGTAGTTCATGTATTAAGAAAGTAATGTATTCGACTAGACCATATTAGGCGTACTTCAAAAATCGTTTTATATATTAAATGAGTCATTCGTGTCAAGTTCGTGTTTCACACCCCAACCCTAACCCGACCCAATTAAGTTTCGTGTCGGGTTCGTGTCAATCCAAGTACTTAAATGGGTCAAAATCTTCAACCCGTATCCGCTAACTTCGTGTCGGGTTCGTGTTGTGTTTTCGGGTAGTGTCAGCTTTTGCCAGCTCTACATTTAACTAACTAAATTCAGTATGCACTGCAATTTTATTTGAAGAAAAATAAACATCAAACAAATGAACATATTAGTATAAACTGAAATCAAATTTCCGAGTCTTTTTCAAAAATGAAAAAGCCGATAGTTAAATTGATGAGCATGAATTTCGATCAAAATTAAAGCTAGGGGTAGTAAAATTTCATTCTACATGTTGGAACATTGTTGATTTTCAAGCCGTTGATCACCTTGTTGGCATTTTAATTTGGTGAAACATATGTTGAATTTTTTAGCTGGTCAACAATTCTTATCCAATTTTGTAAATATCACGAAGTGAAGACATGATGTGTGTCTATCTGTTTTTTTGATAATGAGCATTTTGGTTAGGATAGATTAACACCGTTAGTGTGTTGATGATTTCGTCTTGTAAATTTTTTTATTTTTTCGGCGAGGATGACCTTCTGATTTTCCATTTTAGCCCTCGTAACGATTTATTGAGCATTGTCCACTGAAGCGTTTAGTGAGGTACTCTTATTGAGCATCGTCCATTGACCCGGTTTGGCATGTGGCATAATGATTTTACTTGAGATCTGGCCTGTGAAAGATTTATATATAAGACTTTAATTTTTTCAGTAATAATATTTGTATTTCAACTAAACAGATTCAAGACAATTGAAAGCAGCAATCGACCTTGTGCTTAAGGTGCTGATTTTGCCAAGGCAAGAAAAGCTTCTTCCAAGGCAAAATCTTCAAAATACCCATCTTACCCCTTTATAGTGAGTTCCACTTTCCTTTTGCAAAAAACTATACAAATTTTTCTAAGACTCTTAAGAGCAGGATACTTCCCTCATTTGATCCTGATCTCATTAGGCTTTTACTGGCAAACGTATATTATTCTCTGAAGGAAAATATTAGGTTAGCAGGTGTCTATCATGTTTTATCGACTACCACACTGAAATACAAGGTTAGCACATGCATGAGAACGTTCAAATCAAAGTACAACAAAAATCCCCAGCCCCTTTTGGTAATAGAACTATAGAAGTATTGTGGTGAAGCTAGGGAGGGAGTTGTCTGTCTCCATTTTCCGTGCGTAGTAGCAGGAACATGTAATAGTTGATGTTTGAATGAAGAGTTGCTAAGTGCTTTTTTGCAGGTTCACAGAACTTGTCCGTTTTAGTTTTTATTCATATAGTTCTTTGTCTTATAAAGGCATTAGATACAAGTTTTAGTTCAAAACTAAAATTTTTATATTCAACTCTTTGCTAGTGTACGTTGGCACACAAAAGCTGGGCTAGTACAAATTGTAGTGAAGCATGGAGTACGTGTTTGATAGGTTGCAGTAGTTCTATTATGTAGATTTTTGGAGTCAACTCTTTGCAAGTGTAGATTTTTATGTCTTATGACTCTTATGGTATTGTAGTTTGCTTCTGTTAGTTGCTTGCATACTTTTAGTCTCTGGAAATACTCAAATATAGAGGGTGGTTGCACATTTTCAACTTTCAGAGAATAATATACGTTTGCCAGTAAGAGATCATGATCAATTGAGGCAAGTATCTTGCTTTTAGAGTATTAGGAAAATTTGTATAGTTTTTTGCAAAAGGAAAGTGACAGGGACAACTCACTACAAAGGGGTAAGATGGGTATTTTGAAGATTTTGCCTTGGAAGAAGCTTTTCTTGCCTTGGCAAAATCAGCACCCTTGTAGTTATACATCTAAACTCATTCGAATTTATGACTCATTATATATTATTGTACTTGTTAGTAATGTTCTCTCGGCCTTTTAAGAAATATGATGTCAAATTTATGATTTTACTTTTTGGACAAAGCCCAAACAAACAAAATCTAAATAAAATATCTACTGCAACCGTGACCCCCTGGATTGTTTAATTTGTAGCCCTCCAAACTGTGGCAAACTTGAGAGTGTGAGCAACAATGTCTCTGTCTACCTTAAAAATCTAGCAAATCTCAAACAAACTCCTAAGTTATATTATTCGTGGTGACTAGTTACCCTCTAGCTATTAAGTTTAGACGGGTCACGTTTATGTTAAAAGTTAAGGAAACTTGCATTGAGTGATTTAAGTTGGCACAACTCCTTTTTTTTTTTTTAAGACGTGAGTATGATCAGTAGCCGTTATTCTTTCGGTGCGCACTAGATAAACCTATGTCCCTGATGCTAGGCGACAAAGGGCCACATGGAGGTTAGTGAGTTGAAGCTGACCGACTCGACCTAGGACGCAAGAGGGGTGAAAATTGTCACCCTAAACCTCAAGGAGCCAACTACCTTTGCCTCTTATATAGGACTATTAAAGACACTAAGGAACCATCAAGGAAATAATGTAATATTTTGCTGCTAACGGGACTCAAACTTGAGACGAAAAAAGGACCCTTTTACCAACTAAGCCAACCATTGTTGGGTTACAACCCCTTTTTCAATTGAGCTAGGATCTATTGTTTTGAAAGGACAACGGAAAAAGTAATGAACACCTTCATAATATAAGATCTCGTATACAAAACCTAAACCAAGGGCATTTTCATTCATCGATATACTTTATTCTAGAAATTATTTATATGATATCTTCTCACTGTAAATAACATTTTCAGTACATGGTAGGCTGGTAGCACACTAGCATGCACACGTTATATTCTTACTAGTACCCCTCGGTTGGTCAATGGTCATGTCATCCAGATGACATAGTTATGAGTCCTGCCTAGATGGCAAAGAAAATGGAACCAATAGCTGCGTCACTGTTGCCGTTATCTTTAATATTAGCACTTGCTGCAGCACCAGTGTCGAGCTCGTCCCATGCATCACTCCTCTCAGTGGTTGATGCATTCAACTTCTTCTCAAGATCATCCCAACCACTCAAGAGTTGGTCGAGTGACCCAGCTTCCACATAAATCTGTAAGCATTTTACCTTATTGCTGAAATTAGAGTTTACTATAATAAACCACGATTACATTTATAATATTGTCATAGTATTGAAAAATTTCTCTATAATCAAGTTTGATAGGTGTAATTCTACAGACCTGATTGATAGACTCAGTCTTGTACCATGCCACGA
Source organism: Corrigiola litoralis (assembly GCA_901111285.1). NCBI lineage: Eukaryota > Viridiplantae > Streptophyta > Magnoliopsida > Caryophyllales > Caryophyllaceae > Corrigiola > Corrigiola litoralis. Next base: position 602 of record CAAKMY010091700.1, on the reverse strand, counting down.
TCCATCCAAGGGGATTTTTAGGATTGTCTTGAGCGTACAGAATTGCTGCCTTTGAGACAGAGGGTTTTATGGGATTGACTTTCTCAGATGGAGGGCTGCCAGCATGAATGAACACACCGCTTTGACCTGGATTGATAGTGTCCAGTGGATCCCTAACGAAGCGCCCACCAGCAAAGTCTTGGGTTCGCAAAAGTTTCATTGGCAGCTTCTGATCATTCTTAATGGCACCTGTTGCACTAGCCTGCTGCTTTGTGTCCTTAATCCAGTTTTTCGCAATGGCGCTTTTTGCCTCTTTCACCAGCTCATCTACCATTGATCTCTTCTGCTGTCTTTTTTCTGCTGCAGCTGAAACCAATTGCATCGAAGCCATTCTTGCTAGCTTGTTCCTAATGTATGACATATCCGATTAAGAACGAGTTTAATATGAACAATGCAATAGAGGCGAAAATTCATATGTACATATTCAGTTAGTTTTGACTTGCATAAAGTTTCCAAAATCACATGACTTATACTGTTGTTAGTTTTGACATAGTTGAATGAAACTAATCTGGGAAAAAAGAAATACTCCCTCCGTCCTAGTGAGTTCTTATCATTTACTTTTT
>CAAKMY010091648.1:0-23967 GCA_901111285.1 Corrigiola litoralis | reverse complement strand
TTGACCCAATGGTTAGGAGTTCAACGTGCATGTGTCCCAGGTTTGTATCCTTATATCCTCCTTCAGCTCGATATTAGTTACTCCAATGTAGCCAAACGAAAAAGCTTGGCGCGTGGTTAAACATCTTCAACTTTGACCATTGTTTTCTCAGGATGATAAAACTCATATGGTTAGATACATAGTGGAAAGTTCATCTATAAAAGTAAGTATAATTTGTGTTGCCAATACTAAAGTGATGTGTCTCGAAATCATGGTTAATATTGTTACCTATCAAAATATATGCTGCTGGAAGCCTGGAACTATGTGTATCACATGAGAGCCTCAAAGTCAACAAACCTGGTAGAATGGAAGTTGTAATGAGAAGAGGAAAGCTAATTCGCGATAAAAAGAAGCGCAAAGGCTATACAAGCCGTTTTGATTTAGTTCAGTTCATTCAGAAACCAAAGGACAGTAAATCTTTAGGCTCCATCTGAAATATATGACTTGAGATTTACTGAACTATGGGCACTTTCCCCTGTTCATGACATTTATATTTTCTGAGACAACCTCTCCTAGAAAATCGCGAAGTTCTTCTTCTGGTTAATTTAGTATTCTTTACACCTTTGATTAATAGAAAAGTGGATCAGATATGTTGTGTCATGATTTATGAGTCTGTCAAGGAAAATAATTGATTTGATGAAACAGTATTCTGATTTTTATTGTGAAAATAAAAATCACTTTCACCTCAAAAGATAAATTCACAAAATTGTTTGTTATAATAAATACGTAAATAAACTTACGGCAATGAAAGATCCGATTCAAATGTAAAGAAAGCTCGTCTTTGGTCTGTATATGGGAAGTCTTGTTGCATTATAAGCTAATAAGCATCTAGAGTTGTGAGGTATGTTTGATGTCTCATATATAAACTTATTCTTTCAGGAAGGTAGTCGATGTCATCCAAGTGAGTAAAGATGAGTCTACCAAATCAAATGTGAAGAAAGCTCTTTTGGTTGCCAAAAAGAAGGAAAGAATCAAGTTGCCTAATTATGAGAATGCTCAGGAGGGCTACATGTGCAGCATTAATGAATTTTTAAATCACCCAACTGGAGTTGAAGCGATGTTGAACGTCAATGCTTTCGATAGTTATGTGTCCATCGATGCCACTACATACAGGTACTCTGAATTTCTTTGTTACTTGATGCTTGTCTTATGAATCTGATAAGCTGTTCCATGTTCTTACCTATCGGCCCTGCATGCTTTCATGTATGTGTGCCTTTTCATTTAGTGTGATGCCTTGTTTTGTTTATCTTACAGTTTGTCTGAAGATACATACTTCTGGTAGCATCTTTTTAGCACTGGTTCACTGATGCGAGCATATATTGATATGCCTAACTCCTGCATTGTCATGCCATGTGTTGATCACATGTCTGTTTAATGTGTGTTACCATTTCAGAGCTATCCCTTCAATTACTATGGTCTTGTAATTACTTAATTCATCTATCAGTCACCATTACTAGCTGTTTAAGGATGTGGTATGTTTAAGATTCATATGACACTTCTTTTCTATATATAGGAAAGAGGTTGTAGAACCATGGGAGAGAACAATTTTATGAAATGGCTTGTTGCTATTATTGTTGTTACATTAAACCAATATAAAGATATTGCTAATTTCTTTAATCGTCAAATTGTGAAGAGAGGGTTCATTCTCCTTCCCATGTGTTCAATCCAAATTGTGGAGGGGAAATGAGGTGAGCTGGTTACAGTTCTATTTGTTCTCCGAGGAAGGAGGGGGAGGGTTGGGTGTGTCAGTTCAGATTAATGCTTATCCTGTTCCTCTCTCCCTTCCACCTACCCTCTTGCCGCGTGCCTCCCGAAGAACTTTCTCCCAATCCTGAACTTCACTCTTAACCATATTCCAGGCATAGCATAGGGAGTTTAGGGACGGCAAAACAGAGCTGATTTTTTTCTATATATATTTTTTTTATTATTGATATTTCTTTATGTGATATTTGGATGAGTTCATCTGGCGCTGCTGAACATGGAGGTTGGGTAATAAGTGCTTGTATTGTTTGATATTTTTTGTTACAGGTGTCGGAGCTTTGGCTAGGTGCAGTTGGTCCAGAATTCCACCTAGCATTAGGTGTTTTGAGTCTGTTATATGGGTGTAATCAACATAGGTGGTGCATTATTTAGTCTTATGGATGTACAAGCTTGTCTCCAGTGGGGGTATCAAGAGTCTCCATGGACTTCTTGTTTTCATCGGTGTAAGGAGCTTGTCTCCATGTGAGTTATGTGTCTAAGGAGCCTCGACTCCATAGGCCATGAAAGGTGTAGTGAGGCAATGAGCTCTTGCTCCTCTTCATTTTTTTAATAATCCCTGATTATCGAATAAAATACAGAGTGTGCGTTTCTGCAGATACGTTTTCTGTATGTGCTCTAAATTATATATAGGAGACATCACTAAGATAGGTTTCTGCCAAAGGCCCTTCGTGGACAAATGGAGCCATTTAAAGAAAAGGTAAAGGAGTTTGGAGAAACCTGTTATGAAAGAGATTACCGAATTTCCCTTCAGTACCTCTATGGGTTGCCCAAAAATTATCTCACAAAATAATCCATCTTTTTCTGGTTTATTGGTTTTGTAATAAACAGTACGGAGTATAAGGTTTTGTGAGTTCTCCAACTATCTCTGCATTATGTAGGATTTTTGTGTCCCAAGCGCTTATTTGTGTAGAAGAAAATGATCCAATTTGGAGCTGTTGATGATTATACTGATCTGTCATAGAAGAAAAAGTATAATTTATTTTAAGGTTCCATCCTAAAGATTACTGAAGGGACTCAAAAGGATTTGGGGTTTATGTAGTTTCGTTTACAGCTTTAATTCTAACAATTTTGAGTCCCTCTTTTAGTTGGGGAAGATTTATTTCTCAAATCTCAATGCAAAAGTATCAAACACAGGCCCCATTTTAGAGATGTGGGTATATACTGATCTCCATTGTATTCTCTTTTATCTTAAATTTCTGGTGTTTTCTCTCTGTAGGTGCTGGCTTCCGCCAATCCAGCTTCTCAACTTTGACGTAGCCCCTGTGCTGGACTTGCAAGTGATTCCAACTGCTGATAGCTGCACTATTGAGCTTTTGTCTTGTAAGGTTAGTTAATATCTATATAAGTGAACTTTTGATGGTCATGAAGGTTCAACAATATTCGGTCGATGTTCAGGAAATTATTGGCTAAAAGTTGATGATAACGAAATGCAGCTATTGACTTGTGAAAGCCAGCTTAGATGATGTACTGCTATATGTCTGTACCTGTAGCAAATGAGCGAAGGATGGTCACAAGGAAGATTAGTAAACATATCAGGGGGTTGGGTGGAGATGGGAGTCATTCTCTTCCATTTGCTCTCTTTTCGGTTGTTTGGTTTCTGTAGTGATTGTTGGAGTGTAATGCCATAATTTCCAAAGATTGATCTCTTTGCTACTTGCATCTTTTCTTAATATATCTTATTTTCGGCGCCTTTGGTCTTCTCATGTTTTCCTTGTAAACACGAGTTTTTCTTAAATTCTTAAGGTGCTTTGTGTAGAGTTCTTGACTTCCTTATATCTTTTCTTCTTACTTCTACTTTGTTCTATGTCTCTATGTAGACTCCTTGTTTTTAGTCCTCTTTGCACAATTTGTCTTGTGGTCAATAAGACATATCTTTGTCACGTTGTCGTATCTAAGGAGAACCGGGAGTAGAGGATCACTGGATTACTAAGAACAACACGTCAACGACTAATCAAATAAAAATTAATGTGAAAGGTAGTTGTAATTTGGTCTATTGATGTTCAGTAGGGCTATGTCCTTTGAACCGGAGACCAAGGAATTCTAGCATCCACAGATTTTGATGACTAATGAGGCTGTGTAGGAAATCATATAGACAAGGAGCTATTTGACAAGCCTAGCATGCAACCCCAAGTGGCATATTAGACTTAACATCCATTTCTATCTAATTCACAATCCTTTGTAGGTGAAGTTGAATACTTGAATGGTCAACCAACTATCCTCAATTTTTTTGTGCCATGCCTATAGTGATTCATATAATAACCTATCTGTATGTCACTTATCCTACTTTGCATGAATTGCAGTTTGAGGGTTCAGAGATTGTGAAAAATCAAAACAAGCGTTTCTCAGGTGTGGTAGATTCCTTTTCTAATTTGCTGCAGCAAGTGCATCTACTAAATCAATAATCATATGCCTACTTGATTAGTATAGATCTGTATAAAAGATATGGAAGTTTGTTTAACATTGACTGTTGGGTTTCCCATTCCATAAAACTCAGAAATGTTGCTTTATCATCGTTTAGTTCCTTATTGGTATTCGCTCATTTGGGTGCATAACTTGTCCGCATCCAAGATTTAAGCTGTCTGGTTGTGATTTCTGATATCTTCTTTTCGATTGCAGCATCCATGAAAAATATCGTAACATGGGATGAAAATGGTTCAGAATCATTTCTTGATGTTGATGTGAAGTTGAATATCAGCCTTGAGGTTGTAATCTTTTCCTTCATTATCACTAGATGAATGAAAAGCTGTTTCTTTCGCATTTTGTTTAAATATTTCCATCTGTGATGATGAGTGCGTGGTTAGTCATCTGGCTCCTGAAAGTTGTTTAAGCTTCAGGTGAAAGGCTAGGTTGACCAAACTAATTTTATCAGCTGCTTCACTGGGAGGAGCTATCTATTCTTTGAAACCTTTAAACTATGAAGCCATTGGTTTTTTTTTTTCGTTTTTTTTTTTGCCATATATCTAAGGATCTAAAATTGAGGACATTCACCCGGAATTATCAATCCAAGAAAGCTTTTCACTTCTGATTTTGTATTCTTATATATGAAAGTAGGGGTTTCAGTGAGACAGTTCTTAGTTACCGTTGCGTTAGCATCCAACATGTCCATGCTAAACCCAAGCTATGAGAGTTGTCAATGAAGCCTAGTCTGATTCGGAGGTGTGCTTTCAGGCTTATTAAAAGGCTCACATATGCCTCCCTGTATGGGAATGCTATTGATCACCAAAAAAACCATCCAAACCTAGATGCCAAAAGAAGTTGGAAGTTTGAGCCTACTATATACCTCCATTAATGAGGCTTGAAAATACAACAAATATCTTTTTCCACAGTTCGGCTGCCTGTTTTTTTTTTTTTATGGCCAACCTTTTTCATAAATTACACATTGTACGATTATTAGGACTGGAGACTGATTAGGAATGCTTTTGCTTCATGGCATTTGGAATCAAGTATGGGTTTGGAATACATCAAACCAATTTCATATGTTTCGATGAAGCTTTTCAGCTCTCCAAAACCATGCCTAGCGTGTCCCCCAGCCCCAATAATGGAGTTGCCTACCACTCAATGTCAACTGTATTCACTGGACGTCTGAAATCAACGCAATATATGAAAAAATTGCTTTATCGTCTTCATTTCACCCAACCACATCCAGCCGTTGTCAATTTAACTTCCGAAATCTCCACTCACCTCTTAACCAATTTCACTCCCTCCCCAACCCAAAGTCATACCTTCACAATAACAGTGACAAAGGAAATAAAGAGAATAAATAAAGTTTCATGCTTGATTGCCAACTGCCTAAATTTCATTAGCACGAGTATTAAATGATTTGATTTGTTGAACTTGGTGGTGAATGGTGGAAGTTGAATAGAAGCAGCCATGGTGGATGGGCTTACTCTGAGAGTTGAGAGAATGGTAGTGGGGAAGGAAGCTATTGATGAGGTGTATAACTTGTACGTGTTTTTTTTTTCGGAAAAAGAATAACTAATGTGAACCAAGCAGAAGGGTATGAGGAATGAAGTTCCGACTCCCATTCTTTCCCAACCAGATTTTGAGTTCCAAACCCATATTAATTCCTGAACCAAACACCATTTAAGGATTCCACTGCTTCGTGGGACTTGACAAAAATAAGGTGCATGATAATGATTTGGGTTTAGATATATAGAATGCATACTTTATCGACCATGCAAATTGTTCCGGTTTTTCAAATGCTCTTCTCTCTTGGTTTCTTTTGCCTTGGCTTGAGGCTGTGTTTGATGAAGTTTTGTAAGTGGATCAAGAAATTATAGGGGATGGAATTATATTCTTCCTGGTAGACGTTCATTTATTCTCGGAGGTCACTTTTACTACCAGATTTACTTCAGCTGTCTGTTTCCATTTCTTTTGTTTTTACCATTTCCAATCCCTTCTTTCTGGAACAGCTTTCTCTTCAAAAATTAATTTATATTAGACTGCTAAGTTCTTTATATGTGTAAATGAATTTTTCTCACGAATTTACCATTTGGACAAGACAAATGCACAATAATCTTTGTTGTTCATGGCCTTTGCTGAACACTCAATTTTTTCATGCTTTCAGATTTACAATCGACCATTTAGTTTGCTGCCTGTATCTGCTGTTGAAGGCCCTGGAAATTTGTAAGTGCATTTGAAGTTTTAGTTCACAGTTATGTACTTTCAGTGTTATGATGTGCCTTGTCTCATGCATGTTGATGTATTTTGTATATACTAAGGCGTAAATGTCAGCCAAAGCATGTATAGTTAGTTACTGGGTGCTAATTCTTATCCTCTTTTGGCTCTTGTCTTGCATGTTCCTTTCGAACTCTTTCTATTATCCAAGTATCCTCGTGTGCAAGTAGGTTAAATTCAATTAGTAAAAATTGAGCAGTGAGTCTGATGCTTTGAATCTGTGATTTCTATCAGCTTTTATTGTTCAAGTTCTTATCTGGGAAGGTTACTTTGGATAGTTGGTATATTTATATTTGTGGTGAAGATTCTATATTGAATTGCGACTTTTGAGAATCATACTTAAAAGCTCCACAAATGTAGCATACATCATTAACTCAAATGACCAATGTGTAGACATCCACAGATACACTGAATGTCTGAATGTGGTTTGTTTCTAATCTATGAATGGTTAGTGTTTTCCTCTCCTGATTTGTCCTTGTGTAATCTTTTTTCTAAATGTAAATGCTGGTTTTCCTGCAGCAGTTTCTTTGAACTTAGTTTGTTGGGCTGTTCTCTTATCCTGATTTGAGATGCAGGGAATTTTTCTTCTTCTTGTTTTACTTTCCTATTGTTATACTGACTTTTGTCATCTCATCTTTAAGAACTGTTTATAGGGTAACCCCCGAAACATACCTTTCTAACATTACCTAGGCCGTTACAGATTGGTTTGTAGGCTGGAATTTTCTGATAGGGATATCTATAAATATTTAGTAAGCATGAAAAAGGTTTCTTATCAATGAAAGTGGATTTCCTTTACATAAGCGTGTTAAAATGATGACTTAAGCTTCATGATTCCATGGTTAAAACTGCAAGCCTCTCTCCCCCCCCCCCCTCGTTGTTCTTATGTTTTGATTTTTTTTTTTTCTATCTGCATATCCTCTGTACAGTAGTTCTTTGATTGAAAAGTCTTTATATGAATGCTGTTGTTGGATTGCAGAGTGATGCAGGCTCTACTGGACAGATTTGTTCCACTTCTTTTGCAGCAGTTGTTGCGAGACTATGATGCTTGGGTTCGAGAACAATCCAGAAATCTCGCAGAACTCTAGGCTGCCATCTGTGCAGATGGTATGCTTTCTGGCCTCAATGTGGCAATTATGGTATTTAATCCGGATCTACCTGAAAACACACATTTTAGTTTCATTTCTATCCCAACTTAAATTATTAGCAATGGTGCTTTCTTGACTTCTCCAATGCCAAGTCTACCGTATTTTCTAAAGCACGGGTTTGACGGTGTGCTTAATTTTTATTACTTAATAGTGACTTAGGGACAAAATTTTGTCATTTGTCACTAATTCGATGACAGCCTGCAGAGCGTTGCTTCAATAGTTAGAAGTTAATGGATACTACTTCTTGGCTATACAGCTTCTGTGATTTACTGGGCAAGCGCCCGTGTTTTCCACTTAATACCCAAAATTTCTCAATTTTCTTTTTTCTCCTTGAACCAATTTCATTGTTAGTCCTCCATACTTCTTTGGTATTGGGTTAATTATGGATGCATAATGAGCTTGTCGCTTATTAGACAAGAATTTGGATTCATGGTTTTATTTTATAAAAAATCTTCCATTATCTCAGTGACCTCCATCAATCATACAGTATTATAGTTTTACTATTTACTTATTTGATAAATGAAAGTGTGTTTTTTACTTTTCTTTTGGTAGCATAAACAAAAGAGTTTGTATTACCGAAAATGCTTGACATGTATTTATAACATACTTGCAGGTATTCCTCCCCCTGGATTCTGGAGGGCTTAGCACAACTCTGCAACTGTATATCATGATGTAGGACCACTAACAATAAAATCACAAGAGGAAGATCCATATTTTGGGTCCATTGACAGTTAGTTGAGAGGGACTTCTCAATTACTGGCAGAGAATGCAAATTGTTCTGTCAGGGTAAGTGTTGGGACTTGAGTACCATATAAAAATATCAGAGTAACAAATGTAGATATGTCAGGAGCAGAAGTTGCCAAGCGACATTGATATATTGCCGCAGAAATATGGATTACTGGTACTCATGAGATTTGCAGCTAAAAGTGGCCTTGTTTGCAGAGTTTTGTATTGTTTTCACATTTGCTAAATAGTAAGCTTCATACAAAGGGAGCATGTCTGCCTGATTACGTCTAATTCCTTCAGTTTAGAAAGAGAAGCCCGTTAGGCTGTTACCCTTTTCAACATGTAAATAGTCCAAAATAAACTAGTTGTTAAATACTATAACTTCTCATCAACATCAACATAAGTCTGAAAGTTCCATCCTTTTGCATGCTGTTCTTGAGTTTTTGTTCTCGGTTTAGTGTTTACGTCGAGTTCGAGTTTTCTGAGATCTGACGAATGTGTTTTTTCTTTTCATTTGAGTTTGTGACATTCTATTATCATCATATATTTAAAAGAAGGTCAAAGTCCATGGTTCTGTTTGATTGTTAGTCTGTTGGTATATGCTGCTAAGGAGGTTAGCGAAAAGAACCTAGTGTATACCACGAGGGAACAGATTACAAAATTGGCTGCCTCCTTAGCAGCATATCCATCGACACTCATCATCCACTTAATGCACCTTACTAAATTACCACTTACATCCAACTCAGAAATACAATCAAAAATGCTGATAGGCTAATAGCTAATAACAAAGCATCTCTTCAGATCATGCACTACAATACTTGTACGTATCCCAAAACAACACATATCGTAAAGCGGAAAACTAGCAAATCAACCTCATTACTTTGCTAGTATGTGTAATGAAACACTTTAAGTTTCAATTGTAGCAAATCAACCCCATTAGTGTTTCTACATGTGCAATTGAACCCCATTAGTTTTTGTAGATGTGCAATTCAACCAAATTGTATATTTTAAACCATTCTCTTAATCAAAAAACATTTATATTAATTATACATTAAATATACATGTAAATAATATACATAATACATAATTATACTCGACAATCGTTTCTTTGACCTTTTACAATCATGATAATCTAAAAATATCATTTTGACATATGGTATTTAATGCACACCGGTTCTTAATCCGTACGGTAAAGGAAGAATTTAGTGCACTAGACGAAAATTTTAATCTGTGCATAAGACTATATAAAATAAAGTATTTGGAATTTATAAATAAAATACATAGTTTTAATAAAATAAATTTGTCTAAATATGTAATCGGATTTGATTTGCACATTGATGAAAGTTATGGGGTTGATTTGCTTCACTTGAAAGTTAAAGAGCCTAATTACACATGAGGCTACAATAATGGGGGCAATTTGATACTTACAAATAAATCCTTTAACCCTAGTACGTATATTAAAGTTTACATATTCACTCTCCATAGTGTTTAAATCCTCAACGTATAAAATACATATATTCCTAATTATTATAAATTACATATTCAACAACTATAGAGTATATTCACCAATTATGTAACACATATTCATCTATATTCATTTCGATGCATGATACAAGATATGTATAATACAATCACAATATTGTTAAAAAAACAGTCTAAATTAGACGTGGTAACACACTGAGTTAACATAGTCACTTTTTTGACTCCATAATTGAAGTAACCACTTTAAATTAACCATTAATCACTTTAAGCACGTCTACATTTAGCTTAAAATTAAACCATCTCAAACAAGATTTTCTATGATATACCTACCGCTCGTCCATATGCGTTGACTCATTTTTTCTAAGGTGAAAAATGAGATTCCTTTTGGTTTCAAGTTTACATTCTCTTAGTGACAGCTGTGGGAGGAATATCTACTTGAGGCATATGTCAATTAAGTCAGAGAGTGGTGCCTGTGACACCGTTAACAGTAGCGGATTCAAGAGGCAATGTGGGTGTGAAATATACATCGTAAAATGTGATCCTTTTATGACACAAAAAAGTTCATATTTGGACTTGAACAAAAGTCTTGTTATCACAACGATTGAGAAGACTTGAAGCTACCGATGATCAAATGAACTAGTCATGATCTAAGTGTAAACCTTTTCTATATTTAAACTTAAATCTTCAAAGATTACGCATTTATCATTTTTTCCCAGAGCTCGAGAGAGCTCGGTTCCATCCCTCGAACCCCCCTATCCGCCTCTGACGGCTAACCGTGTGGCTTAACTATGTGTATGATTTATTGTCTATTTAACATACTCGAAATTTTTACGCAAAGCATATGAAAAACAACGGCTACGAATAACAAGAGAGCTTATATCTACTGATAAGGGGTTGTACTATATTAACTAGAGGTAGTGAGCCTACGTGACTCGAATCCGGATTATAAAAACCACAAACATCGACTACAAATTTCTACTTTAACAAAAATAAAAATTCTACCAAACACCCTTATGTGGCTACAAATAACCTAAGCACTTAGATGAACGGGTAAGAGTTGTTCTAACTTAATCAAAGATCTCACATTCGAGACCCTGGAAAATACAGCAATGTTAAAAACTCAAAGGGAGAGCTTTGCCGCCCTAGTGATCCTACCCGACTCAGAATCCAGATTGTGAAATTCACAAAAGGCTATGAATTCCTACTTTAACAAAAAATAAATAAATAAAAATCTACAAACCACCCACCCTGTGGCTACGAATTATCAGAATACTTAGATCAATTGGTATAGGGTTGTTTCAACTTAACCAGAGGTCTCATTTTCGACACCCTCAAAATACAACAATGTTAAAATCTCATAGGCTTTGCTGCCTTAGTGATCGTACCCGGCTCGAATCCGTATTGTGAAAACCACAAACAACGGCTAAGAATCACTACTATAACCAAAAAAAAAAAAAAAACAAAAAAAAACAAATCTACCAACCACCCCCCTATGGGCTGTGGCTACCCCCATGCGCGCAATCATAGTGATAGGCAGTGAGTCCATAATTGAACGTCCAAAAATAATATCAGCACATTTCATTCTATAAATAGTGGGCAGTTGTTGCAGTAGTAGCAGCAGCAAGTAGACACACAAACACAAACACAAACACAACACATCACTTATAATCTCTGCTCTTTGTTTCTGTTAATGCATCAGAGAGGCAAGGCTTATAACCGTAGATCTAGGTCCTTCTCTCGCTCTCGTCTCGCCATCGAGGGCTCTTAATTAACCAACCACCACAACAACCCTTTTCTTTTCTTTTCCATTTTCTCCTTTTCTTTTTTTTTCCAGGCATTTTATCACAATGGCTACTACTCCAGGTGCCCCTTTAATGAAAATAAAAGTTGGGTTTGGTTACGCGGGTTGTTTGGTTGGTTGGTATTGATGTTTGTTTTGTTCCGAAATGTGGGCAGGGATGGAAATGGTGAAAGAGCGAGATGTGATGAAAACGTATTGGGTTGAACATTCCATTGATCTCACTGTTGAGTCTATGATGCTTGATTCCCAAGCTGCTGATCTTGACAAAGAAGAGCGTCCTGAGGTATCCTCATCTAAGACTTTGTGTTACGATGACTAATAATAATGCATGACGAATATAATAGTTAAGTATAAAGCAGAATCCACTAGCGAAAACTATAGACATATCTTATTTAAATAATAATAATAATAATGGGAATACACGATGAATCTAATAGTTGATATATAAAGCAGAATTCACTAGCCAAAACTTTAGACATGTCTTATTTAAATAATAATAATAATAAGAGTACACGATGAATCTAATAGTTGATATATAAAGCAGAATCCACTAGGGAAAACCTTATAAAGGTTGTCATAACATATTTTATTTGGAACGATAGTAATGTGTGATGGATCTAATAGTTAGTATATAAAGCAGAATTCACATGCGAATACTCTATAAAGGTTGTAGCAAAATGTTTTATTTGATATTTTGATGGTATATTACGAATCTTATAGTTGATATAAGAAGCAGAATTTACTTGCAGAAACGTTATAAAGGTTGTAGTGACACATTTTATTTGAAATCTTAAATCTTGATAATTCGAGATTGATCTAATAGTTAATATATAAAGCAGAATCCATTTACGGACACTTGTGTTAGACAAACGGGTGTGGTGTATTATATTTTATGTGAGATCATAGTTGACACAAGTGGCCCGACACGGGTGGGTCAAAAGAAGAATAGTATATTCATAAAGGTAATGCGGAAATGCGAGAATCCAACTAATGGTGGGAATTCACCCATGACCCATCCTATGGGATTTGGATAATGATTGTGAAAAGAAGTTTGATTGTGATTGTGATACATTAATGGGATTCCTTTTTAAATTTGATATTAACTTTTAATGGAATGGTTAGATTAGATTCAATTGGTATTTGACTAAATTAGTGGCAGTAGCTGCTGTCATAGTGATGTGGTACTAGTAACATATATGTCCTGATGAGTGATGACTGCTGAGAAAGGTCCTTTGTTGAAAGTGACAGATTGCATTTTTGACTTTCACTGTTACAGTTTTGGTGTTGTTTTATAGTTTACCTGATTAACTCCACGACTTATCGCTTGGATTAAGGAGTTGTGCTATACACCAATCTGAATTAGTGCGAATCAGCTCGTCTTGGCTGTTTTGTTTTTTATATTTCTAATGACTTCTGTTGGTCAGGGGCCTTTGATTTGCACAAGTTAATGCATTTAATATATGTAAAAAAATTCTTGAAGGGAAGTAGGCATCTTCTTTTACAAGTGAAATAATAGGCCACTTCTCGCGGATTCTAATAATGTAGAATTGAGCCGATGACCATCATAGATCACTTCTTATGCAAGTAAAATATACCAAATTCCTAGCTATTTGACTGTAGACAGATTCTGGTGTTGTTAAAGCTCTTCTTCTTTTGCGATAGATGTATCTGCTGTGCATGCTGTAGTTTTTGTTGCTGGTGTTGCATCTCCTGTTCCTGCGGCAGCCGCAGCAGCATGTGTTGCTGGCTTGCTGCAGCTAATGTCTCCCAAAAGCTTTTGAATTGGTTCCTATGTATGCTTATGGATCTGTTTATGAAGACCGTAGTACTTGAACCTTTTATCAACCCAAATCCCCTCATTTGTGGTCTTATGCTTCTTGATACCGGACTGTGCTTGCTGATGCCTATGCTTTATCCTCTCTAGCTCAACTTTTATTTATGAGAATACCTTCTTTTTCACATTGCAGCCATCTCTATGGGTTTCCCAAGCACCTTTTCTGCTTATTTCTCCTCAGAATAATGTTCACAGTCTCAGTGCTGTTTTTAAGCATGCATAGGTGCATCAGAGTAGTAAAAAGCCACTACAGGTTTAGGCTTAAAATGGGATGTAGAGTCTTAAATTGTCTTTTGCTGATTGGTTGCTGAATCCTCTGATAAATGATTCTTACATGAAATACCGGAAACGGAAAATTACCTTTGATAGTGCTGGTTGGAGAACATAAATGTACTGATGTACATGATTAGGATACTTCCCAAGTCGATTTTAGTTGTGGTGAAGCTATTTGAATGTTTATTATGATACCTATTAAGTAACTTTTTTCATGGATACAGATACTTTCTCTGCTGCCATCCTATGAAGGGAAGTCTGTCCTAGAACTGGGAGCAGGTATTGGTCGTTTTACTGGTGAACTGGCAAAGAAGGCTGGCCAGCTTATAGCTCTGGATTTCATTGAGAGTGTTATAAAGAAGGTGATTTAATTTCCTCAATTTTCTTGCTATGACTTGCCATGGACGGACACGATGAGTTGCGAGGGGTAGCAAATGCTACCCTCAAATTTATTAAATTTGCTAAGAAAATGGTAGAAAATAGTAAGAAAATGGTAGAAAAAGGTAGAAATAATAGAAAATTTTAGCAAAAATATACTATTTTCGCTACCCCCATTTTTAAATCTTGGATCCGCCCTTGACTTGCGTTTGTGTCTCTCTTTGTAATTAGGACATCTAAGTAGTCTTCTGCACTGGTGATTATTTTAAGTTGCTAGCATCAGTTTGTCTGACTATCCTAATGGCCTCGTTTTGTTGCAGAATGAAAGCCTAAATGGACACCACAAAAATGTGAAGTTTATGTGTGCTGATGTAACATCTCCAAGTCTCAACATTTCACCAAACTCTGTTGATATGATTTTCTCCAACTGGTTACTCATGTATCTGTCTGACAATGAGGTAACAATGCTACTTATGTATTTCCTTTACGAGGTTGTGATCAAAGATTGAACAAAAATGGCATCATTTCTACATGGTTCATCCTTTAGCTATCTGGTTTCTGGTGCTGTGTAAATTCTGGTTTTATGTTACGTGATTAGAACCCTATATAATTATGAATGGCTGTCTTAATCATTTAATCCAAGTTTGAACCTTTTTGACCTCCAAGGAGACGGATTTGTGAATGAAGTCTGAAGATTCTTGGAATGGTGTGTTGTACCATTTAGCATGATTGTCTATAAAGCCTTGTTTCTTTAATTTCTTTGGTCTTCTTCTTTTGCTTAAAATAGATGGTAAATAATTTTTTTTTTGGTAACTTACATAAAGAATGGTAAAATTACTAAGAATACTTCCCTTTTGGCAGATTTATCTGTTTTTCTAGATTGGTTATGTGGTTGTTTAATATGGTGCCTACAATATGCTCTCTGAGAGAGTTGGTGCTTCTGCTCTGTATCTTCGATGCATGAACTGTTGTTGCTCTACTCATGTTTCTGGCTATCCAGGTTGAAAATTTGGTCGAGAGGATGCTGAATTGGTTGAAGCCGGGAGGATATATTTTCTTTCGAGAATCTTGTTTCCATCAGTCCGGGGATCACAAACGCAAAAGCAATCCAACTCACTACCGTCAACCTAGCTTCTACACAAAGGTCCCACTTCCATTTATCCTTTCTTTCAGTAACATTGTTTCCTTATCAAAATGTTACCTGTTTCTGTTCGAGATCTAGTAATGTCTGACTACATTTTGCTTTAAATTAGATATTCCTGTCATGCTTGGTTGAATGTAATGACAATTACAATGTCATGGATCTTGTGTAGTTGTCCCATAATTATAGTTGCCATTTGGGCCTCGAACTACTGAGTCAATTGTAAAAATCATTACTTTTTAGTCGTGTAATGGTATTTCATTGGCTAAGCTTGAATAGCTGCAATGACATTAAGTCTTTGTATACAATTACACCCCCTTACCTCCCCCCTCCCCCCCCTGCATCTCCAATACATTACTTAATGGACTGCATTGCCTCACTATTACATTTACCTTAACCAAAGATGCACTTAGATTACTCTTGATTATGTGTTTCTTCAGATATGCATGATATAGGTGGTGGAAGTTCTTGCATCCGAGCTTCTAATTCATTCGATTGAATATTTATAACCAAGGTCTAATGATCTAAATAGCTAATGGAATAATTAGCCGAATCAACTAGCAAATAATTTATGCTAGCTAAAGAAGGGCATTCTTGTGTCCATGATAATTAATCTTCGTCACATTAGAATACATTGTGATGAGGCCGGCTGCTAATATTAGCTTCATTGGCTAATCTGTAAGTTTAGGATATTCTCTATAATGATTGCTTATCTATAACTCTTCTGTTAATATAATGGTTAGTTCGTTACCTTCCCTTCTCAATAATTACCCATTAAATTGAGTCATTAGCATTTAACACCAACAGAAGTGAGCGAGGTCATTCCCCATTATAAAATCCGCTGTAACCATTAGTTCCAAACTTCCAGTTACTGCCACCAACACTGACCATCCTTCGCTAGCATTACTGCCATAATAACCATTTCGCTACTATCACCATCTGACTAACTCCTCACCATGAATATGAGATGATAAAAGTATCTTCCCTTGGAATTCTTCAAAAATAATGGGATGTCATTATGTTTAAAGTTAGTCCAATGGCAAAAAGAGTTACCCCAGAGCTAACAATAGCATCTACCTGTGGTAGTTTGTTGTCCATAGGAGCCACAAAGGCATCACAATGATCACAAAGGAAGATAGCGGATTCAAGCATGTGACCAAATATTCACCGAACGTCACTCCTCTAGGCCAAGATTCCTATGGCATACCTGTAATACGATTGCCATGTCTTTAAATCTTTCGTTTTTTTCACTGAAGGTTGAAATTCTGTAGTTTGGGGGAGTTTTGTCGAATAATGGTGCCTTATTGTAATTTGGTGAACACTCAATGCAACTCATTGAATTATTGTTGTTATTATATATGTGTTTTCTAACTCTGTTCTTTCTCACAATTGCTGTTATTTCAAAGGACCTTGGTGATACTTCTAGCTTTTGCCTTAAGATTGAGTGTTTCTAAGTGCTTCAAATCATGCTCTGTTGCAGGTCTTCAAAGAATGCCATATGAAAGATGAATCGGGGAATTTGTATGAGCTTTCCATGATTGGCTGCAAATGCGTTGGAGCTTATGTCAGAAGCAAAAAGAACCAAAACCAGGTCTGGGATGTCTCTTGTACTAATTTCCACTTAATTATGTTTGAACGAGAACAAACAAGTGATAGCTCATGTGTTGACAATAATGTATCTTTCTTTAGATTTGCTGGTTATGGCAGAAAGTTGATTCACAGGATGATAAAGGGTTTCAGAGGTTTCTGGATACTAGTCAGTACAAGTGTAGTTCCATTCTGCGTTATGAGCGAGTATTTGGCTCAGGTTTTGTGAGCACAGGAGGAATTGGTACGCATATTATTGTTAGCTCCTTTTACATGCTAAGTTGGTTTGAAAGCTTTGGTGGTACAGATTGTTGTTTTGTTTGTTACTTTGATATCTCTTTCTGTAAGCACTGAAATACTTTTGTTTTGAGCAGAAACAACTAAAGAGTTTATCTCGAAGCTTGACCTGAAGCCAGGCCAGAAAGTCCTCGATGTAGGTTGTGGCATAGGTGGAGGTGATTTTTACATGGCAGAAAACTTTGATGTCGAAGTTGTTGGAATTGATCTCTCCATAAACATGATTTCTTTTGCCCTTGAACGTGCTATTGGTCTCAAATGTGCTGTTGAGTTTGAGGTGGCAGATTGCATGAAGAAATCTTACCCTGATAACACGTTTGATGTGATCTACAGCCGTGATACCATTTTGCATATTCAGGTAAAACGTTTCTTTGTTAAAATTGAACTCCACATTTTTTTCTTAAATATCTACAGCCGTGCTAAAGGTGTCTCCAAAACTGTTAACAGTCACCATTAATTCACCAGTGATGAAATCTGTATCGTTCTCTTCTGACTATATGTAAGCTCTAGATGGGAAACTTTAGAGATCTGTGATCAGGCCTCGGGTGAATTGGCTTTCTGTTCAACAACGCAATTCTATTTTATAACAGCCATTTGCTACCAAAATAATTCATAAAATCCTAAAATTTCTACTTCCATTTCTTTTATTATAATTCTTCTTGTCTTGGCATAACGGTGAAGTTCTTGGCTCTCACAGCAAACTTTGGGTTTTTAGCATGCATGAGGAAGCTTTTGACTAAGAAGATAAAAAACACTGGTGGAAAAATTCAATCTGTACAGGATTAGGTAAATGGAATGTGCACAGGGAACAAGAAGTTCAAGAGTATTCAGTAGCAACCTTATATTCTTCATGCCTAATGGCTGATGTCAACTTTGTCCTTTTGTTTCTCTTGGACTTGAACCATAGGAGCTACAATTATTGTGCTGCAAGCAGTTAACCATATTCTTCCTTGGCATTGATAAGTTGTTCCTAAGCTTTTTTCGTACAGTAGTGACAATAGTGGCGTCCCCTCTGAAATCACCAGTACCGATTGAGGGCGATCGTTGGTTTCTTAATCTCAGTATTAGCTTGGTCCCCTGATAAGCATTTGAGCTTTGCTATGCACTCCAAGACTCCAAGTCTTTCTTTTAGTTTTCCAGAACCTTTTCTGAAACAACTGAGTATCTCTTTCTCTCTTTGATGACAATTTTTGTCATAACTAACTTTCGGAATTTTTGAGTTGCGTGATCATAACTTTTGTCTCCTAGCTCAAAATTTTCCGTGATAATAAAAAAAATGACACGTCTCAAAAGAGTGGTTGAATTAATTATCATTTATGGTGCTAAATCCCAGTTAGATCTTTCAACAAAACACGATTTTGGACGTTTATTTTTTTGAACTCATGTCAATAGGGCAATAGGACCAGGTTAGAGAAGCTAGATATAGTTGAATTTCCGAAGTTTAGATAGACAGAGACATCAGCATCTCTATGCAAAAGGCTAGTTAGCAGTACCTTAAAAGCAACCGGAGGGAAACAGTATTCAGTTAGAAGTTACCCCTTCTATTGCCTACGAAGGAAAATAACTTAGTAGGTAAAAATTCTTTGATGTGAAACTACCAAAAAAAAAGAAGAAATCCTCACTTTCAACTTGGCTCTTATGATTCAGTCAAGATTTGCTGCTTAGCATGTCCACTGTTGTGTTCTAGATTCTTACTCCACATTTACATGGGGTATATCTGTCTAGAAAATTTCCACCAATTTGCTTTATGTAGACCAGTTGGCCTGTTTATCATCTTGGATTAGTTAAAATTATCAGTTGGCCCACCTGTCTTCCCATAAGAATTATGAGTAGAAATATTATGAGTCCGTTCTCGCTTTATGATCCTACCACTGGTATGCAAGCTGTTGCTTGACATCGAGTTTCTGTATGATTTTGGAAGTTTAATGTCATTTACTGTCTCTACTAGCAAAGATTGGTTCCCCTGTGGAATGAAGATATGAGAATACGATATACAACGTACTACAACATATTATCTATATATCTTGTTAGTATAAATTGATTGTGTGCCTACTCACATCCATCTTTGCGTTATCATATTGAATCTGAATTGCTCATCTTGGATTCCGTGAGAGATGAGGATAGAGGTCCTTGAGCTTCGGACATGAAATGGACACCTTTTACCCTTAATGGTTGTAATGCCCGTACCCCGCGCCCCTCCTGATGTCCTTTATGGTTCAAACTTTAAAAATCTGTTAACACTAGCTTCATAGTCCTATTCTCTACGACCCACCTTAATTGTGGTAGAGACTCCTTTGCCTGGACTAACCCCTCAAAGTAAGGAATTGAAGACGAATAACTGAAATCTTGGTGTGTTCATTCTTCAGGATAAACCTGCATTGTTTAAATCCTTCTACAAGTGGTTGAAGCCAGGAGGAAAAGTTCTGATTAGTGATTACTGCAAGAGCAGCGGTCAACCTTCACCTGAGTTTGCAATGTACATCAAACAGAGGGGATATGATCTCCACGATGTGCAGGCATATGGCCAGGTAAGCAATGAGTTGCTTTATATTCTGTTTAATATCCAATTGCCTTAAAATCAACAATTATGTGACTCTTGTACATTATGTCAGATGCTCAAAGAAGCTGGATTTGTTGACGTAATAGCTGAGGATAGGACAGATCAGGTTATTACATATTCACTCTATTCATACATTCATGATGTTATATGATTGACAATTTCCAAGACTAAAATTTCTTCTGCTTTTCACTTTCAGTTCCTTCGAGTTCTGCAGAGGGAACTAGATGCTGTTGAGAAGGACAAGGATGTGTTCATTAACGATTTCTCGGAGGTTAACAGAGCATGCTCAGTTCTTCCCTCTTTTCTTGGTCTTGCCAATTAAATGTTGGATCTTGGTAACGATTGATTTGATTCTAATACCTTAATATCTGTTGGTGTGATGTTTTTCAGGACGACTATAATGACATAATTGGTGGTTGGAAGGCCAAGTCTATGAGGAGTGCATTGGGTGAGCAACGGTGGGGTTTGTTCATTGCCAAGAAAAACTGAATAACCGAGCCTCTGTCTGTTTTTCTAAATAGTCTATGTTTAATAAGCCGTTAAGTTGCGGCCCGCATTCCCTTTCTGCTACAATTGCTGTGACAATTTTGGCGTCGAAATACGCCTTGATAAATTTAGTTTGTTTACGATGAATGCCTCATTTGGTTCGCTTGAAAGCAGCCTTGCCCAAAGCTCCACAGTATATTTAGTAAGTTGTCTCAAAACATCTTCACTTGTACTCGCGAGGATCCGAAAATAGTTGGTGTTCCAAACCGAGGGATGTGTGAAATAGAAGACAAGTTGTGTGAAAAACCTTCAATCCCCTAGGCTTCTAGTCCTTCAAAAAATTTATGAAGACTTCGATTCAATGAAAAATTAGGTCAAACCATCCACATAATCTAGATCCATTACTAAGTAGAGAAGATTTAAGAGTGTCGTTTTTATTCATAGCTCAAACTAAATCATATAACCTTTGTATGTCTACCATATGAAGCATAAATGCAAAATAGTAACTACATCAATTTCATAATTTGATCTTTTTTAGTGATCAGACAAATCAACTTAACTAAATGTCACACCTTTTAATACGTGGACATTTAGTTATTTCAAGATTAACATAATTCAAAACATAGTAATGACCATAGAAATCATGGTTTAGAAATCAATTTGATAAAGGATAGGAAGATTGATGTTATTTGCTCTTACAAACATACCCTCTAATACTTACTTATATTGTACAAGTCTGAAAACGATCTTCGAGATATCACAATGCGCCATTGCTTAACCTTAATAGAATACATTGGGAAACTTCACCTTTATCTTTGGAAGAAAAATTATGAAAATAATGGACATCGGGTCCCTTTTATAAAAATAAACACACGATCGTCAATCAGACGCCATAAAACGGCCGACAAGTACCATCTGAGTGTGATCCTAGTTCTAGTCTGTTGTGTTGTACTGTGGAATAAAACTGATCAGCATCACTGAACTAGTGGTCTATGGTTCCTAGTCAATATATTCGAAATCTTACTCCTGAGCTCAGATTTCGTAAAACACAGCTTTTTGATAGCTCCAGCTAAGTGAATATTGAGGCCGAGAGATATGTCACCTGTTAAGTTCATAGCCCTTAGATTGTCACAAGGTTACTGACGGATGCTTCCAGCCAACTTAAGCAGCTAATATGTCTGGATAGCTCTGATTAATGGGGTCTGTTCTGGTCAAAGCCAAGGGGGAAAAAAAAAGTAAAATTATGCTTAGTGTTGAGCTGTTTTTTACTGCAACAAGTCCTCTCTACCATTCTGTTGTTGCTTATAGGGTTTTCAAGACAAGATCAATGGAGTGGAATTATAATGATAGGAAGACAAAGCATACATGTGAGCGTACGTAACAATCACATCAGTGGAGATTAAGTTCTTGATTAGTCCTAGTAAGGTATTATCTGAACAACAAAATATCGTCTCAGCTACCAGGAATGTAAAAGTTTGGAATCATAGCATGAGGGGGAAGCCAAAATCCTACAAATAGATGATCTAGTCTAAGAGACACTTCCTATAAAAGTCGAATCACAATAACCCTAAACTCATAGCCTTCAGTAATAGGAATCACAATAACCCTAAACTCATAGCTTTCAGTAATAGGAGAGCCTAGCTATGACAGAACAGTTGAATACCAACGAAATAATTAAAAGTGAACATTGACACGCTATTCGGACTTAGTTTTGGTGTAATCTTTGTCCTATAGAAATATTTCCATTCCTATAGAATGTGACAAAGCATCAAACTGTTATAATGGTAAACAATATGCAGGACAACTAATCTCTACACAAGGATTAGTATGTAAAAAACTGCTAATTGCACTTCGTCGATTAATCCTAGATGATCTGTTGCGTGGAACACTCCCATCAGCTATGTACGGAACACAATGTATACTGGTTAGCTGCTTAAATTTAGTACAGATATATCTAGGTGCTAAACTAGCGCAACACTGAAGAAGGATGCATAAAATCATACCTTAGAAAGTGCTTTCTACGGTCTACATTTACATTGTACTACTACAGAAAATCCAAAAATCTATATCTGCACTGGGCTATTGCAAGTATTAGAAGTCCTTTACTTAATCATATGTGTATGAATTGTTTTCTTAATCCACTGCTACAAACCAAGTTAGATGTTGGCCTTTAACAATATACAGACATGTAGGAACAGCATATATGCGATTATAACAGTGATATGATCATTGCTCGCAGTGTGCATTGAAGCTGAAAGCTTCGACTCTGAATTTGGGCAAGGATCATAAACCGGGGTATCTTCAATTCTTCATGGCTACAGTGTCCGCTTAGGAACAAGATGTTTTTGTTTCTGCTGTGTGGTGTGCTCTTCTCCAATACTCCCAGCTCCCAGGTTTATAAGAATGTAGTCACAAGAACAATCAGAATACATGGATGGCTCGTGGACAAGTTAGGGGCAAAGTTGCTTAAACTTCGATCTCCAATAAGCTTGGCAGGACAACACATGGTGGTGGGTCAATCGTCAGCTTGCCGAACTACAACGCTGACTATTGCAACCAAATGGAAGGCTATTCGCCGGCCAGGGATTCCGAGAAAAGATGTTGAAGCAATCAAGACAGAACAGGTGCTTCCAAGGATTGCTCCCATGTTTCCAGTGAGCTGCAACCATCCAAAAGCCATGCCACGGTTACTGTCATCTGTAGAGTCTGCTACGAGGGACTGTATGGAGGGGATAACAATCGCAAGTCCCACACTGCCACCTGGTCAATCGACCAGAAGAGTATCATGTATTCAGTAACTGCATTAAAAGAGCAATCCATGATAGCAGATTGCCACAACAAAAATAAGGATCATATACCACAATTGCATAATTACAGCAACTTATTTCGAAGATCTTGAAGCGTTCATATAAACTGCTAATTATCATACTTCACTCAGTGAGAGATCTATTCATGGAAAAAGGGACAAAAGAAAAAAAAAAAATTGAACAAGAAAGTCAATGTACATACTACGGTTACACTTGAACATCTTGAAGTTAATCTACATAAGTTAGGCAACAGAGACACTCAACCTGGAAGAAGGTAGAGGAGAAGGCAACAAGAAAGGTAGCTGCAGCCCAGAGGAATGCACCAAGTGCGATGACATGAGCGCGGTCATGGCGGACAGAAAGGTAAGCAGCAAGAGGGTAGCAAGAAGACTGAACAAAGGATCTGAAGAGGGTGAGGGATCCAAGACCTGTGGGATCAATATTGAGGGCTGCTCCGACTTCTTTGTAGACGCCGGGAAGCAATGACTCATCTGCTCTCTCAAGTATTCCGGCTAAGTTTACAAGCACCAGTGTCAGTGTCTCCGGACTGATCATCATTCTAGATTCTTTCTTGAGTCCAATACTGTTATATTGTCTACAACATTACTAACATCACAACGTCATATTTTTGTTGGGGAAGATACTGAACTACAAGTACTATACTAGAGAATAGAGATGCCTCATTAAGCTGATTCTTATACTACTGAGCAGAACACTTTGCAGTCACCCCAAATAGGAAATTCATTTCTGCTTTACTCGAAATACACAGCCTTCATATAAACTAAAGTAAGATAAATCCAAATTATAAGAAAATGAAACCAGGAAGGCTCATTCTGAGAATTGCCATCATCCAAGATTACATAAACTTGTGTCATTGACTTGAGTTTGATTCATCTAATGATTCACGAATTTATATTTTCTTGCTTTTGTTACGTTTTTATGTCTCTATTGATGTTGTAACAGATGTGAGATA
>CAAKMY010091637.1:0-18730 GCA_901111285.1 Corrigiola litoralis | reverse complement strand
AGAAAAATAAGTAAAAATAAGAAAAGTTCAGAAAAAATAAGTAAAAATAAGAAAAGTTCAGAAACAATAAGGAAAAATAAGAAAAATTCAGATAAGATAAGATAAGATAAGTGAAAATAAGTTGAAGAGAACAGACCCTTACTTATTTCTAGCTTAAAGTGCTCACTCCTGTGACAAGCCGTGATCGATCGACTTTAATAAGAATATGTGCATATATGAATTATGATAGTAACTACGATAGACGTCATGCTGTTGATTCCGATCATTTCGCTCTACAGTGGTTCAGAGCATGATTAGCCAACTATGGTCACAAATTTACATGAAATGATTGATGCTTATCACTATATTACTATTGATTTATATGATTTACTAAACGTCATCGAGATATCTTTGTGAACATGACTTGTACATTTACCTAAACCACAAGAGATTCGGAAGCATTTGAGGGAAAGCTACGTAATTAGAATACTGAGGAATGTTGCAATCACAGTGTCCCCTCAAATATGCGAAGGAAACCCATCATTATGTATGAGCACTGGTGTGGCTCCTCGCTTAAAAAGTAAGAGAAAGCTTTGGAAAATATACTCAGCCCTGCTTTCACTAATAATCAATATATAAACACCCTCGCCCTCTTACTGGATAACCGCATGGCTAGTTTACTTGGTTTACCTCGAATCATACAAGCAAACGACCAAGAATTACAAGTTCAAATAATGATTCTACAAAATAGCTTACGGCATCTGATGCACGTTATAAAGTTGACATCCAGTCTAATACAGATCAATTTGTACGAGCAAAGGAACGTGTGACAATATGGACAAGTAGTCTATTTTGCTGGAAATGGCCCCAAATACTGCTGCAAATCACTGGCTTAAACTATAGAAAACCAAATTGCAAACATAATCAATAACATAGACAAATTCCCGCATGATATACCAAATAAACGTCAAAGGTACTATTAAAACTATGCGGCAATTGCAACTATTGATAATAGTACTAGGTAGGGAAAAGTGTGTGGACTAAGCAGGCTTAGTCTGTTAGTTGACCATGGCAACTATCCTAGCTAAAAACTTAAAGATAAAAGTAATGACCCAAGAAAGCAGTGCCTCTACAAGACAGGAAAAGCTGACATTTTTAATTACTCAGAGCCTTGAGCATGGATATATATTACAGAATATTTACAGTCAGCTTTATTTACAATGACTGCAATTGAATCAGTTTCAATTTAATCAGTTTCAACTAACAGCAGTCGAGAAATTAAGTTGTGCTAGCAGCATCAATAAGACTCCCAGAAAAAATAGTTCCTGCACAAGGATCCTGGGAATACTAAACCCAGGCTTATATTACAAATTACAGCGCATTCATCTTCATCGTCTCGATCAAAGATGTTATAGATCACCTCTGCTCTGTGTTTCCCCGCTTCTTTCATTTTCAAATATGTACATAGTTGCGTCGAAGATACGATTGCTCGGTGATTTGACGCACCATGGGAAGAACCACCTTATTATCAGACATTTAATAGAACGTACCAAATCTTCAGAAGTTCTGCAGCGAAGAAAGCCACTGCTCCATGATATTCTTCCCATCTACAGGTTCAATCACATAGCATTAGAAAATTGGCATCCATGAGAGTTTAATGCATAAACGATTACAGAACTAATAAACATAAAAACAATAACCAACACAAAAGACGCAGATTAACTAGTTTTAGTAAGAAATCATGAACAAGTAATCCAGCTGATGATCATCTACTCCAGGAAAGCTGTCTTGGCTAATCACTAAACAATTCAAATGATATTTCATGAGATACTATGTCCAGTCAAATACTATGTCCAGTCAAATAGTAGCTACTCCGTGCAAAGCAGAAGTCCTTCAAATGAATCACAAACCCCAACGGAAGAAAGATGGAATCATGAAGCACATGAGAATTCCAAAAAAATAAAAACATAAGCTGAGAACATTCCAGGCTGTTCAGAATGAGTCAGTCCCTCTAATTTATTAAACAGCTGAGACATGGCTTGCACTGCTTAGATCAGTTCATGTCTTTAACAATTCTTCCGAGCAGCAAGATAGAAATACTGAAACAGTTAGTTAAGCAACTCAACACTATTACACACTTTAACAGAGGTAAAAAGCAACAGGGTAGGAGACACTGCCCATCTGCAATTCTTGTACCTCTCTGAATACACTGAAATAATCTCTAACGTAGACATCATCAACGAAACAACTTGTGTAAACACTAGATAGGAAAAAGTTAAACCGTTTATTGTCAATCATTATCCATCATAATCTAGAGACCTCCTATGAAGTGCACTTTCCCTGGAGCCAGTGTAGATTCCTCCATCCATATAACTTAATTGTTTCTATTGCAGAAGAACCTATTCAGCTACACTGCCAGAGCTGAGTCAATCATCTCCAAACTATTCATTAGCCGCAAACTGGCACTTTGACAATCCCAACTCAGACCACAGACAAATGGAACACCATCAAAACCATAAATTCACACCCATACCCAATCCTTTTCACCACCAAGATAGCATAGGATATGTTATTAGTTGAGACAGGTTAAGTTTTAAACAGCACTATTAGCCATTGGCTGTACTGGAACAGCAAGACAGATGGAGTAACAGAGGGATGTTTTTATACCCATAACCATAAGCGAAAATAGTAACATATGGAAGGAGCAAGACAGCAATAGACTTACAAAAACAGTCATATGGGTACCTAGCCAG
The DNA here is from genome assembly GCA_901111285.1 of Corrigiola litoralis. Classification (NCBI taxonomy): domain Eukaryota; kingdom Viridiplantae; phylum Streptophyta; class Magnoliopsida; order Caryophyllales; family Caryophyllaceae; genus Corrigiola; species Corrigiola litoralis. Next base: position 15,998 of record CAAKMY010091637.1, on the reverse strand, counting down.
ATAACTAATAGTGATGACAGCAACAAATCATGTGTACCATAGCTAAAGAATCTTCAACTTTTTTGAAAGCAAGAAAACATTGCCAATAATATCAAAACAGCAAAAGCATTTTGATCGCACACCTACAACATAGCTCCCTTCTTACAGGAAAACAAAAATGAAGTCATTCATAAAGGATAGAATGGCCTGTTGACACTAATCATACATGTCCAGGAGAGACATTTCAGAACCTATGATAATAACTTGATAAAGCACAAACTTTAAGAAGAACAAATAGTGTTTACTAAGGCCACCACAAAGTTTTATACAACATATACCTGGCGTTAAAGCCTCAAAATCATTCAAGCAAGGAGCAATGCAAATAAGCAGTCACTAAATGAATCAAGTGAAAGTCGTGCATGAGCGATACCCCGTAAGTGCCACTACAACTCAACTCAACTCGGCGTTATACTTCTCCTATAGCTCCAACCACCGAAGCATGCAACGGATTAGCAACATAAGTTTCACTTGCTCACCCCTTCCACACCCCCCGCCCCCCTTTTCTTCTGCACACACGGTCAGTGGCGGAACTAGGGGGGACCCAAGGGAGCCCCGGTCCCCGCCAACTTTTGGTATTTTTGCAAATATTTGAGGAATTTTTACTTGGTCCCCGTAAAAAATGAAAAGTTAATTTTGGTCCCCGTTAAAAAAAATTCCTAGTTCCGCCCCTGCACACGGTGGCTAGAATCGGAATGGATCCCATCAGAAATTGAAAATCATGACATCGATCTCATAAGTTTATCCCAGCCACAAGGGCAAACACAATTTGAACGGAAGCAAAATCACACACAAGGGGCAATTCACTATGTCAATTCAAAGAAGGTCTATGCAACATTAGATATAAACCAATCAATTGATACTTCACATAGCTATAACAAATAACTGAAACTGCCTAAAACTTCAATAAAAGCTCAAAGCAACAACAGGCATAAAAAAGAACAAGTGAAGAAGAGCTCTAACCAGTGAAGTGCTCATTAGTGAGGTGCTGGATGGCATTGAGAAGCTGGCTATTAGGCCCCTCAACAGCCCCCCTCCTATCATTCCTGTAGCAAGGAACCAACACAGCAAAACTGTCATCAGTCTCATCATCACTCAAGAAATCAGGACCATGAGGCTCCAGCCACCCAATGGACCAATCAGAGTCCTCAGACTCAGACCCTGACAAACAAACCCCATCATTTGGGACCAAAACAACATCATGCTCCCTATCAATCTTCCTCTCCTCCCTACTATGCCATTTCTTCTTAATCTTCCTTTGTGAAGAAGATGACCCAACTCTAGCCCCTTTCAATGGGAATTTCACACTCTCAAGCTCCCTTATCCCAAAACCATACCCATAATCAGATGATGAATTTGAAGAACACCCTTTTGAAGACAACTTGCTTAGTCTTTCCTTCTCCTTCCCACCCCACATGGGCAATCCCCACCATTGAAATCCTTGAAATGCCATCAATATGCACCCAATTAACAAAAGGGTCAACTTTTGAGATAAGCAAGTCCTTAAAGCTAAGAAAACTTATCAAAGATGAAGTCTTTCTTTCAGTCCAAACCTCAAAACCACACTGCACAGAACATAGCAAGTATATATGCTCTTCAGCCACTCAAAGATTACACCTTTCCACCCATAAATGAACAAAAAACCATTAAAATCCCAAAATCTGGTAAGTTGGAAATAATCACTTCATTAAATGGAACAAAGTACAGAATAAAGTGAGCAGAAACAGTGACCTCAAATCCAAAAACAGGTAAAATATTTCTGACCAGAAACAACAACTCCACAATCCCACCAAATAAAATATCCCAGTCACAAAATCAAAATGTTTTTTTTTTTCTGGATAAGACAATAATATTCCAAGAAACAATAGACAAACTCAACAGGCCATATACATCATTGACCCACCATTTTTTTCCTGACTGAAAAACTTTTTTTACTAAATTTGACAACAACACAGCAATAATGTTCCACACATGAGTGAAACCAAAAGCAGAAGTTTCCCAAATTAGAAACTCATATCATGTAAAAAATACATCTTTATAATTTCATAAAAACACAATCATCATCATCATCATAAATTCATAACAATAACAATAGCAATAACAAACACACCAAGATAAATAATTTAATTTTTTTTGGTGTTCCAATAAAAGAATGGAAGATTAGAGAATCAGTATAAAATCTGCGAAACCCAGAAATGTTATCAACATAAAAAGGTGACAAACACCAAAAAGATTAATACTTTGAAGAATTATAACTACTAATATAAGTTAGTATATTAAAAAAGTCCTAAAATGGGTAAAAATTTGATACCCCACTTAAGAAAAATCCAACCCCACTTTCATTTTTCTCTCTCTCTCTCTCTCTCTCTCTCTCTCTCTTTTTCTCTCCCTAAACGAGAGATGTCAACTGACAGATTAATGTGTTAAGTGCAAGTTATAGGCCCCTATATTACTATTTTATTTTTATTTTTTAATAAAGTTGAAAATAGAAATCTTGTATTTTATTGTTGCTTGATTTGATGAACTGGAGTTTTGGAACTTTCTGATGTACAATTTCGTGACAACTGCTGTTTAATCGTGTCGTAGTGAATTGTGTTTATGTGTTGCTTTCGTTATGGTACATTATGTGTTATTGTATAGTTTGTCATTTGGATGAAAATTGTGTAACAAACTTGTGACTATGGTTGATTGAATATTAACATTTGTCTACAGGCAAACAACTTGTGCCAAATAGCATGAAATGATCGGCTGATCACTTGTGGTGACGAATTGACGATTGACGTACATAGTACGCGTTAAGAATGAAGAAATGTATATGTAATATGTGGTTATAAATAGGAAAATTTGCTGAAAATATTCCCAAGTTTCACTGATCTTCCATTTTTATTTCCAAGTTTTGATTATTTCTTAATATTCCCAATTTTTTATCATTTTTTCAGAAATTGTGCCCATTTACCTGTTAACCTGTTTGCTCGATATTAGCCGGTCACAACAGCTGACGTGGCATTTCTTTTCCTTTTTCTTCTTTTTTTAACCCCTTTGTCAAAGCGATAAACCCTTTGCCAACCCACCTTGTATATTTCCCTCCTAAAACAACTGTCTTTTCATCTTCTCAAAAACCCAAATCAAAAAACCAGCTCCATTAACGGATACAACTGCAAGTACTCATCAAGTGGCAAGTACCCATCAAACCCAACTCCAACAACAAGTCTTTCACCCTTAGTATGGTTGCAAGCTTTAATCTTCAAAGCTGTGCACTCTGAATTCTTTACTTCTAGTCTTCTAGAGCATCATCTTTCCCCTTTATTAATTCCTTCAATTTTTGATTCTTTGTCTTTAATTTCATAATGTTCTCCTCCAATTGCATTGTCTTCCCCACTTCAACCTCTTCCATAGATGTCAAAGATTCCACAGTATCCCACAAAAAGAATCCACAATTGGCATTCTGCAAAAAACAACCACGCAACCCCAATAAAAAACCCCCAATTTCAACCCAAACAAAAAGCCCCAATTTCAACCCTGATTCAAATACCCAGATTTATAAGGCTAAAGTATAATACTTACCGGCCATCGACCACATCCATAAATCTTTTTCCCAACATTATCCCCAACCTTCACAGTTCTAAGAATCGATGGTGTTTTGCATTTGCAATTCATACTAGCTCTAGAGTTTGATGAAGAAGCAGACTTCATGGTGAGAGTTTTCAGACCTTGCAAAAATATGAGAGAGGGAAATGAAAGAGAAGAGGCAGGAGAGGTAATGAGAATGGTGGGATATGAGAGAGGTAAAGAACAGGGGATTTAATGGGAGGGAAAGGGAGTTAGTAGCAGCAGCAACGGTCACTTTGTGACAAAGGGGTTAAAAAAAGAAGAAAAAGGAAAAGAAATGCCACGTCAGCTGCTGTGACCGGCTAATATCGAGCAAACAGGTAAATGGGCACAATATCTGAAAAAATGATAGAAAGTTGGGAATATTAAGAAATAATAAAAACTTGGGAATAAAAATAGAAGATCAGTAAAACTTGAGAATATTTTCAGCAAATTTTCCTTATAAATATTGTGTAGAATTACAAATTTGGAATTTTTTTTTACAGATAGTTGGCATGACGATTTTATCTTTAACTCTCGTATTAAGCTACTTTATTGAAAATTTAAAATGTCAACAATCTACATGGGAAAATCAAAATGTATTAGACGTGGTCACACAAACTTATCTTTTAAGATTCAGGGTGAGTCTAAGTTAAAAGCTCACTCTTTTTTGTCATGAAATCGTATTAAAATCTCATATAAGAACTTCGTAGCTGTTGGATAATGGATATGGCCATATCACATATGGGAAGATGGGAATATATTGACATGGTGTTGAGGAGGCCAATCAATGTCTTTACTCTTTAGGAAATGACACGTTGTTAATTTGTTATGGTTTATGAGCTTGGTTAAGCACCAGTTAAATATAGTGTCACCTAATTCTATTTTATACCACAAAAAACCTCATGAAGTGGCATGATTATCCACCCATTCATTTGCTCAATTTCTTATGCTTAAGCCACAGGACTACGTAAGAAATTTACGGCAGGGAATAAACCTCAGCACAACGAGCAAATCCTATGGTACCAACTGGGTCTCCTATATCTTATTTACTCATAATCCACATCCTGACACTTCAATAGCGACATATCAAGGAAATGGTGTGAGAAATTTCGGCTTGAGATTCTATCCAATAATGGCCTGAAATTAACTCACAACAGTGGATTGCATTGTTAACTGCTCGATATTGCTGATAATTTTCTTAAGATTTATCGTTCTTACTATGTGATTCTCGAACTTAGAACGAAATAGAGTGATGCAATCAATTACTTTTCTACAACAAATATCATGAGACCTCAGTTTGTATATAACAATCTTAAACATACACAATTGGATGCTCCCAAATTCATGAACTAAAAGTATATTATAATTCTCAAGTTTGGGCTGCCTGAAATAAGTTGCCGCGCCTTCTCAACCAAAAGAACTGATGCTCCCCGAAAGTTATACTTCCAATTTTTGAAGGATGTTGAGAAACATTTTACCGACCTCATGGCAGATAAGGCAATTTATGCTACGTACTACAATTGTCTAATTAGTACTTAACTTCCCTTCTGTAGTTCTGTTGCCGAGATGCAAAATGAAGCATTCTATTATTTCTTAAACGTTTTCTTAAGTCCAATGTCTTTAGCGGGGGAAAAGGGGTCGTATTACTAATAGTAGGCCTACAAGACTAGCACAAAGGCAGATGATTATCGTGATTTGAACGTCTAAACCTCATAATACTAATAAGTAGAGTAGTAGACCTACATTCAATATCGAATTGACAATTTGTACTCTTGGAACGTTCCACAAAATTTAATTGCCCCTCTCGTCTAAACGATGAAATTTTGCTAATAACGTGTGTTGTTAAGTTCAAGGAGCGAAGGTAGAAAGGCAGATCATATAATTAATTGAGGCATTGAAATTTCTTAGCCGTTCTTGCAAAAAGTAGACAGCAACTTGGAAATTCGGTCGACATTGGTATGCAATTGGTAGAAAGCAGGCATCACTAGATCTAGCTAGACGGAGGTAACCAACCATTGTGACTTTTGATACTCACAATAATAATTTTTTACTTCGATTTGATTTGGAATGATCCGCAAAACGCAAGGGAACCCTTGACAATGAACAAATTGATGTTGATGGTGCAGTTAATGCAATTGCACAAATAATTGTATCTGTCAATATCATTTTTACTAATGAATACCAAATGTTTTGTTAAGCAAGACTTTTTTTATAACGCGAAAACTCGTAGTCGTTAGGACGTTGTCCTTGGTGTGCTTTGGAGTCGCTACAACGCTATCCTTGGTATGCTTTGGACAAACCCTCACGCATGCGAAATAGCCTACAGATTGCGTCATCTTTGTTAAGCCTCATATCTTTTCTTATCGTACACATCATCTTTGTATCGTCTCATATCTTTTCTTATCCTACACAATTCGAGTGATCCTGAACTGTTCATGATCACATGAGTCTTTGGGTGATTTTTAGATCAATATATTTGTGCAAATTGCACAGTAACATGGGTGATATCTCACTGGCAGAAACAGCAGGGCTAAATGTTAGTTGGATATCCAAGACACAAGAATCGTTGAAAATTGACACAGCTTCTACACAAGTTGGTCATCTCAGAAGCTCGTCTTCAGGATCTGTCCTTATCATAAGTTGCGCGGAATGCAGTGGCTTTGTTAGTTGTTAGCTGTTACACAGTTCCATTCCATTTTTTTTTTTTTTTTTTTGACAAAGATCCAACTCCTTTAATTGCTTATATATATTTATCTAAAGGCTAAAGCACTATATATGGCAAAATGTCTCGGCTATAAGTATCTGACAAGGGCATTTATCTTACTGATGGACTCCGGCGTTCTTTGAAATCTTACAAGTATTGCTCAAAATGAAGTGTCAACTGTCAAGCGTCCACCCCCGCACCCATATCGGACTTTCTGAATATCCGACAAAGGTATGTAAGCGGAATCATATATTGTCAGATATGGCTAAGTCCTCTGTTTCAAAGCACCAGATAGTCAATTGCTCAGAAAGTTATGTTTACAATCACAAACAATCAGACTCATGAGCTCAAGAACACCGGCATCAAGATAATTAACATTAAACACAATTTTGGCAAATGCGAAGTTCCGAACACAAGAAAGCCAAAAGCCCAAAGCTATCTACAAGCAGTGTTTATCATGACAAACTTGACAACAACTGTCAAATTGAATCTAAAATAACTCAACTTCTCCAAGTTCCATACGCTGGTCCGATATATGCTCAACACAACTAATTGAAGAATCCTAATCATGAACTTTTAATCATGAACTTCAGAAAAGTTCAAAGGAATTCAACTTTGTGCCCCTATAAGAAGGTATCGAGAATCTCCAATAAATTTCCGGGGAGTTGGAAAAAATCCCCTGTAAGAAGATTGTGCCTTATGCTTTCTTCTTTTTGGATTTCAGCATTACAGACCCAACAAAGATAGACAAGAAAGAGAGAAGCGCCACACCAGCAAATACAGGTATGAGAATCGCATACTCTTGAGGGAGGAAGTACTTGTGGATGAAGTGGTCGCTGTCCACGAAAGGCTGCAAGAACCATGACATAATTGGTTACTCAAATGTACAAGCTCATAGAAGTTAGTAAGTTACAGCTCAAAAAAAATCAAGTTGAACTCACCAGGATGATGACCCATAATGTGTAATATGTGAATATCGACAAGCTGATACAACACAAAAGGAAACCAACTACTCTGTCAGCCAGGTCCATTTCTAATTGCTGCTCACCTCCAATAATATAGCTGTTTTCTTTTCAGCTCTTCTGCTTTGTGCCCTGTAGAATGTGAAGTGAGCAATCTATTAATTCAAGAAATAGAAGGTGAAGAAGACAAAAACAACAAGGTCTATCCCGCACTGTCCTCACACCATAATAAAGAAGTGAAAAGTTACATCTACAAAGGAATGTATGCGTAATGCAATTATGCACGCAGCATGTGTATTACAGCAACAGGAGCAATGGAGAAAGCAATCAGATCAGTCACACACTTGGAAAGAACCTACGAGGAACGGTGAATCTATTGTTCTCAATTTCTCATGATGTTCAGAATTTTAGCAAGGGGCTCTACCTAACTCTAACTACCACAAATACAAACTTAAGAAAAGAGAGTTATTTCAGACTTTCATCTGATATTATGATTGAAAACCTACATAGACATGAATACTCTTCGAGCAACTAATTATCAAGAATAATAGACCATAGCTGAGATTGAGTGGCTATCCATCTTAGGTAGCCAGCATGTCGCCAATTGCAAATACTCAATTGATATGCGGCAGTAGCACTTTCAAGGTTAACCGCCTAATAGAAGCATCACGAAACATGAACATTACCTCCACCATTTCTCTATTTTTGGCAAGACTAAAGTGCATAAGGTTACCAATTATACACACAAGGGAGAGCGAGGTACAGAAAAAGAAGCGGGGAAGGGGAGGGGAGGAGAAGGCTAACGCCGTTAGCTTTTTCTGCTAAGATTCTGCATACAAAGAGAGGAAGGATTCAAAATCTCGCCAATTCTCTTACACTCCCTTCTCGCAAAATCTATTCCAAACAAGGCAATCAAGATATCCTGCTCTTCGAATCACATCCGAACAAGCTATCAATCTTCAAGTCTTCAACAAATAAACAAGCTATTACTCTCAAAATCAAAAGAAGGCAATGATCCACCACCACTATTAGCCGCTTATCAACCTATAACTTACTACCTCTTAGAGAAGCAAGGTTGGCCCAATGGTTGGGAGTTCAACGTGCCTGGGGGTTGGCCCAAGTTCGAATCCTCATATCCCCTTCCTAGTTCCTACAGCATTAGTTGCTCCAACGTACCCGGAAAAAAATTCTTTTAAATACTAGTACTAGACATGCTATATGCAACCAATCATTATTGTATCATAATTGATATAAGCTTAGGCTTTTGGTTGAGTTTGTCCTCGCTCGTGGTATCACCAACGATGACACAAACATCTACACTGACCAAATTCATGAACTTCAAATACCAATCTCTAATTTCGGAAATACCAACTGAATTTCTAACAAAAATGATACGATTTATAAAATTTGATTATAGTGTTGGTCAAGAATTATGACTTACTTGGTCAAAGGAATCGAAAGGGAAAAGAACAAAGTCACTTTTGCCTCCTTGGGTGGCGAGATACGGTGGTGATCGAGTTGATGAGTATTAAGCCCAACTTTGTATAGGGAGTGTTTGATTATATTTATTTTATTTTTGTTTATAAACAATTAAAATTGATTTTGTTATTTATGTAAAATATTTTTGTAAATAAATAATATTTGGTATACTATTAAGTTCTTTGGTATTCTTTAAAAAACTATTCTTTAAAAAGTTTTTTTACTTTTTAAAAGTGAATTTTTTTCACATCTTAGTTTTTGCTTTAGAAATAAAAAATACTTTTATTTAAAAAAAAAAAGACAAAAAGGAAGATAGAAAAATAAAAAAGTAGTTAGTTATCAACAAAATATTTTTTGAAAAAATACTTTTGTTGATTAACAATAAAATAAATTTTTCTAAAAAAAGTTATGAAAAGCCTATTTTAAAAGAGATAGAGATAAGAGCTTAAGTTATATGTTAAACATGTATTATTAGTTTATTTTTAAATCACTAAAATAGCTTGATTGAATTAAATGTTAATAATTTTAAGTTTTCAACTTTTTTTATTGTCAAAAATAAACCTCAGGGTACCATAGATAGATCTCAAACCTGAGGGGTACTACAGAAAAACATGAAATCCCAGGGGTACCTTGGATAATCTCCCTAAAATTAATGATTTTGCTCATGGAAAACGAGGGTTAAGCTGGAAGGAGCTTGATGGGTCAAGGATAAAAGTGGAAGAAAATTGTATAGGTACCACCAAAAATTTGTTTTTATTATATGTACTTACTCAATCATGAAGATTGTTATAACATTCCCGAAATGCATATAACAACTTTATAACAACTTTACTTCATGCAGGCATTTTGAGTTCTATGTTACGCAAGGGTCTCTATGTATCTCCCACAAAAATTATTGAATATATTATACATTGAACGTAACATAGCTACAAGTTGAGTTGACTGAATATATCGTAGACAAGGTGAAAAAATTTTGTTTAGGCAAAAAACGATCACTTTAAGACCATATAGGTTTAATTTAAAAATAAACAGTATTATAAGACAATTCAAAAAATACAGACAGTTTGTACAAGACTTTGTAATGAAATGTTGTATATAGCATCAATCATTGTACAACCCTCAATGGATCATATGATCGAAAATTTATCGCTCCAATCATGTCGTAAATGGTTGTGCATATTTGTTTAATTCCCCTCCAAAAGAGGTAATTTTTTTTCTTATCAATACAAAGATTGAATTGAATCGGGTTAATTCAAATTTCTTATCAAAATTCAATTCATCTCGTCATAGTCAATTCGTATTGAACCAGCTTTGCCATATCTCTCACAAGTGACGAGACTCTTATATTTAGTTTGGCCATATATAATTTATAGTTTCGATGCATGTCGGCCTCTTTTTCATTTCCCTGAAAATTAACTTATATATTGGACTTCGCCGATAAAACAACAAGGAATAGATAACTAAATTGATCAAAATTATGGTTCGAGTTGTCGATCTATGATAAAGGTCGAACAACTCGTGATAACTAGACCAATTCAACATTATTGAACCCACCTAATGCATATCGGCTAGTATAATGTCGGCTTCAACGGAACCAATAGAGAAGCTGGAGGAAAATTTAAAACATTATATAGGCCTCATTCCCCCAACTTTAACGACTATTTTTAACAACTGGATTCTCTTAGATTCTCTCTTTCTTCTTTCTTCTTATTGTTTTTCATGGTTTTATTCTCTCTCTATATATATCATCCACCAAGAAAAAACATAACCCAGTTCAACAATCATCACATGAATAAATTCAACCCTCAATGTATAAATTTCAAATCCTTAATCTTGTTTGATATTGTCCCTGACACATTTAACAAAAAACTAACAATTCAATACGATATAAGATATATTATCATTGTCATATGAAGAGCTAAATTTGGTACGTTATAATACCTTTTTTTGTCAAGTTTATTAGGTGCAACCAATTGTGTGAATGATGAATATCATTTGTGTGTACAGATGATTGTTATGTATATTGCATGGTTTTGTAGGAAAAATTATCTTCATATGTGTTGTTATAGATAAATTTTGATGTTTTTGATTGTTGCGTATTCCTTAATTGTAGGAAGGAAAATTGTCATTGTATTTATACTTATGTTTTTGGAATTGTATGCATTGTTGTTGAGATGAAAGATTAAAGGGATGAATGGTTATATGATTGTTTTCAGGACATGTGCTTTGGGGAAGAAAGCTTCTTTATAAAAATAGATATATAGATTGATAGATGGAGAATGTGCAACAAGATGAGCACCAAGTTGAATGTAGTGAGAGAGAGAGGACATTGGAAGAGGAAAATAGGCAACTGTTGTTGTCAATTGACAAGGCTAAAGAGGAAAGTCGTGAAAACCAGTTGAAACTTAATGCACTTTTAGATGAGACTGAAAGCCTCAAAGCTCTTATTTCAGTACTACAAAATGAATGTACGGGATCAGGAAAAGAGACGCTATCTTCTAAGGGAGAGGGTGGTGATTATGTGCAGGAGTTAGAGGATAAACAAAGGGAGTTGGAAGATGAGCTACAATTGAAAACGGAACAACTTGATCACCTTCAAGAAACGCATGAGAAGCTTCTAGATGAACTGGATGCGAGTAGAACTGAATGGGAGATGGAGAAATCGTCGTTGGTTTATGAGATTTCTAAAATGGAAGGCGAGCCCAATCAGGATTGGGAAGGAGATATGGAGATGGAATGCTCCACCACAGGTGAAGAAGAAATTTCCAGCTTGAGGCATTCATTACGAATGAAGGAGATGGAATGTAAGAACTGGGAATACAATGCCAAACAACTTGAGAAAGACAATGAGGAGCTCCTGGCCTCAGTTAAGGAGCTCCAAGAAGCTGATCATGTCTCGAGAGTAGTAGCAACACCAACAACATGGGCTAAGCTGCGAAACAAACTCAAATCACTAGAACAGACACGCAAAGAAAAGGAATCTGAATGGAACTATCGAGCAGAAACAATGACGCGTGAGCTTGGACGATGTAGTACTAACTTGCATATTAAAGATCATGTCATAAATGAGCTTAAGAAGGATTTAGAAGGTTGCAATGCTTCATTAACACAATTGAAGATGCAGAATGAAGAGTTGTCTTTAATGTGCCAACTTTTGCGAGCAGAGTGTTCAGAGGGGTCAGATGGGAAAAGCATAAACAAAGAGGGCGGTCTAATGTACTTGATGGAGCAGTTGGAGGAACAACGTGAAGAGAAGATTGAGATACTCAACGAACTTGAGAGGTACAAAGAGTTATTAGAGCAAGGTCCAGACACCGATAGTAAACTAAGAGATGAACTCCAAGAAGCGTATGATACTTTAGACAACATGGATTGCGACTTTACTGACAAAACCAATGAAGCAAGTGAACTTGGGATTGAGCTACAAAGTTGGAAAGCATTAGCTAAGCGCCTCCAAATACGACTTGAAGAAAGCCAAGAGATACGAAGAGAGCTCGAAGCATCCTTGCTTGCACAAGCAGAGGTTGAGGAAATACTCAAACAAGACACAGAGGAAAAGGACAAAACAATAAGTAGGCTTAAGGAACAGATCCTTATGTTCGGTGAAGAATTCAGGATAGAAGACGAAGATATCTTAGAAGAGGATGTAAAGATGTCACAACAGTCACATATAGATGATGATGATGATGATGATGATGATGATGATGATGATGATGATGATGATGATGATGGGATTGAGGAAATGCTCAAGCAAGATACAAATGAGAAAGAGAAGGAACAACTTCTTCTGTTCAATGAAGAACTCAGGATAAAAGAAGAAGATATCTTAGAAAAAGATGTAAAGGTACCACAACGGTTGCATATAGATATTGACGATGATTCAGATTCGGAAGAGAATGATGGAGATCAGTTCCTTCTCTTCGATGAAGAAATCAGAATAAAAGAAGAAGAAAATGTCATGGAAGATGATGTAAATGTATCGCAACGATTGCAAATAGATAATGTAGATGATCAACAACAACCAAAAATATTGTCAGGAGAACTTGAAAAAGCAGTTCTTGGAGATGAAGTGGAAGAGAGAAATGACACACGACATGTGTCCTTTAAGTTTAATTTACAAGAAGACACGAGACAAGAACAAGGAGTTGATCACCCATAAGGAAACAGGGACAGATCTTGAAGCCGATGAATTTTGTGATGCAAAAGAAAGCCCAAATTAGCAAGATCCCTACACAAACAAGATGGACGAACCTATTATCAAGGAGATATCACTCTTCACAGAGCATAACTAGGAGAGACAACTATGGCAGAAAGAAACCTTTGCAATCGTTGGACTTGCAAATGAGAAATAGTCAGTCATTCCTCCTGAAGGTGAGTCCTGCAATAATTCATCCTATAATTTCACCAAATTTTTAGGTTTGTCTTACTTTTGTCTACCAATCATTCTATCCATATACACACAACTTTTTGACATGATAAAACGAAAAATGTTTATTATAACTTATTGATGAATCATTAGTAAATTGTGGGTTTTTGGTGTAAAGAATATTTTACAACTCTAATAAACAGTCAAAAGCAACTTGATGATAAATTATTTTGTGTCGAATGAGGAACATGTTATACATATACAATAATAACATCATCAAACAAATAAAGCTCAAAATGTGCCTTTAGTGCCTTTATGATATACGAAGTATGAGAAAACTTTGTGAAGCCTTTCCTCAAGGTCTTATAGTTTACTCCCCGGTCCACCCAAATGCATGTAACACCTATTATTCTTATTTGTAGTACTCATAAGAAAAATTTGGTCATTAGTTTAAGGATTGCATCGAACGAAAACATCTTTCTTTAACCCACCAAGACCCGTTACTTATGGGTAATATAAAAGCACAACACTAAACCCAACAATCGAAGTCTTTATTTTGTGTTCATTTTCAGAAGCTTCAACTGGACAAAGCGTGGTGCACTAGAGGACAAAAAAAGTGAGAATATCACTGTGAAAAGCCCAGAGGAGCAGATGAGAGATACCACTTCAATATTCATGTACTTATCATCGGAGAAAAGCATCGAATCGATTGGTACACCAATACTTGCATGTCATAAATGTTAATTTGACCGGAGCAGGTTTTGTAAATATATATTATAACAAGATTTAATTGTTTCTATTAATATAAAATAGAAATGCCAAAACCATGTTGGTGATGAAAAGTTATCAAGCAGTGAAGTATTTGAGTAGAAAAGGATGTTTGTAGTGAAGAAACTTATGTAACTCAAATTAAATGAGACATTGAGCTAGCAAAAAACTTATAGATGTAAGACCATGTCATGTTGTATTTTCATCTTATCCAAGTTCGACTCATCGAAAAAAAAGAATCTATCTTATAGCATATAAAAATGAATACTATTGCCAAGGATTTTGAAGAACGTGTGAAATACATAGAGGCATGTTTCTCAAATCTCAATGTGTAACGAAAAACATGGAACAATTACATGAAGAACTCATTGTAGTTGCTTTGAGATGTTGGCATAAACCATATGTTATAAAATGATTAAATTACCTTTCACATACAAATAAGAAAATGTTGATATTCCAACCATATATCGAAAACGTATCAATTCTACGTATTTGCACTCATCACGTGTCAACCCAATATGCTCTTGAAAACTAAGCTAAAAACCAATATGCTCATTTCTTTTGCTTGAAATGGTTGTTTACTTGTTTTCTCTTAATAACTAATAACATAATAAACAACGTTATATTGTCACCTTATATAACTTCAATGAACCCACGTCCAGCCTTTTTAAATTAATAAATCACATCAGATTAGTGACCATGGAGTAGATAGATCTACAAAATGACAACAATAAATCGCTAGCTAGATCACTAACACTTTGTGAAAAACTCCAAAAATGTCATCGAAAATTACAAAGTAACAAATTTAGTTCTACAAACAAATACTTTTCTTCATTCACCGTATAGAAGTACATTCAGGCATTCAATGATCGATCATGTTCCATTATGCAATGCAAGACACAAAGAATAAACAAATTTACTTTACTTTTTACTTTTTTTTATGCTAGTTATAAACAACTGGATAAGTCCAACCATAAATGAAAGTATAAATAAGAATGACATGATTATGTAATAGTGGAATGGCAGGAGAGTATAACTAAGATCATACACTAGAAGACAAGGGATTTTAGGACAAAAATGGGTGAATTGTATTGCTTATGGCTTGACTTTCTCTCGTTCATCAAGCTGTTTCTTTGCCATGTATATTTACTTGGTCTTTCCCTTCCAATTTTTCGAAAAGATATAATTGCGTACCACAATCTCTATTTCGTTCCCACAATTTTTTCTATTGCTACTTGTATGGAGTGAAGGCTTTTGAGCAAATGAGAATGATTGCGTGTAAAATGACACGATGACAGTATTAGTAGAACTAAACTAGTTAAGGTAAGTACTAGTTAGTCATAACCCAAGCAAAAATATTACTTGTAAGTACTTTCAAGTGTAAAAATATTCGAAAACTTAGTTTTATGTTTTTGATGGGTGGATGTTGTATAATTGGGTTACCAAACTACTGCAAAATGCAGTGAATGGCCAACTCAATAATTAATATTTTGCCATAAGTCAAGTCATCAGCTAACTCAAATCATAAGCTAAGCCAAGTAATAAGTCAACCTAATTAACCTAAGACGAGAGTCAAGCCAAGCCATAACGCTAAGCTAAAGTCATAACCCAAGCAAAGGCAAGCCATAAAGCTAAGCTAAGTCATAACCCAAGCAAAGCCAAGCCATAAGTTATGACACCCTACTAGAATTGGTATCCCACAATGCTAGATGATGTGTGGATTCAATTGTTTATAAGTAGCATCCACCACCATATCAACAAAACTTTTTTTTGGGTTTAAATGAAGATTACTGGTTTTAAGGGGGCAACTCATTATATTAATGGATTGTGTTGAAACTGGTAATTGGCCAGTTTATTACATAAGCTAGGCTAAGGGTGTGTTCGGTAACAGCTTTTGAAGTAGTCTTTAGTGGTTGAACTGGGTCAAACCACTACTAGTGGTGTTCGGTAATTAGTTTGTGGAGTAGCTGTTGAAATATAAGTAGCTCTTCAAAGCTACTTTTTTGAGGGCTATCTTTTCTAACGTTTTAAGGATGCACAACTACTTTTTTTCATTTGTTTTTTTTTAACTCACATTTTTATTATAATCCCA